>CABHPQ010172693.1:0-25895 GCA_902168405.1 Peromyscus aztecus | reverse complement strand
CCCCTATTCTGGGTAGCTGTTGCCTTGCTTGACAGCCTTGACCAGATGTCCTCCCTATGCTGATTCCCTGCTGATTTCCTTCTTACTAAATGCTCACCGGAGGTTCTTTGTTCTTGTATCCTGCATTTGGTGCAAACAGCTTAGATGCAAGAATGTAGAACTTTGGTAGTGAACTTCTGCCCTCCAGGGATCCTCCATTGTGCTGTAAGCCTGTATTTAAGGTTTCCTCCCTCTTTCAATAAACAGCATTCTGCATTCTGCTGGGACGAATGACCCGCTGTCTTTTGTCTCTGTTTTTTAATCCAAAGCCCCTTGCTCAGACATGGTGAATGGGTGGTGATAGCACAGGCGCTACCGCAACAATGGAACACAGCCTTTTTCCAGACGATGAAGTGAGCATATCTCTCTGCTTCCCAGCATCAGACCCAGGGCATGAGATCCTCCTTAGAGGGGACCAGTGTTGAAGAAACAGGAAGTCCATTGGCACATTGCTGACCACTAAGGAAAGCCAGTAACAGTGGGCAGAGGGGAGGACAAGGTGACAATGACTGTTATGACTTCTGCTGGGAGTGAAGAAGGGACAGGCTGGGGTTCTTGACCCCATCTGACTCCCTCTTCAGCTTCTAGAGCATTTGCATGCTCCCTATAAACATCATAGTAGCACTGTCTGATAATTTCCAGTTTCCTTGCTTGAGCATGAAGCCTGGCAGTGAGTCAGAAGCTGTGTCATTCTGGATTTTAGTGTGGGAGTTTGGGGGAAGCAAAATTCTGCCCACAGAAATAGTATAGATAGGGGGTGCTAATAAAAGGAAATGAGGCAAGAGATAACAGAGATGGAGGAATAGTCCCAATACTAAGTGACACAGAATCCAGGAACATAGTAAAAAAAAAAAAAACAGAGCTGAGAGCAGGCTGGAGAACCCATGGTTGCTCAGGAGAGAAACGTTCATTCTGCACCCTGTAAAAACACAGACACAAGGTGGCCAGTTTTCTATATTTTTGCAAAGAAAACTGAATTTTTTTTTCAATATGAAATCTGATTGTTAAGCATTGAAGATAAATGCAGTTGCTCTTAAGTATTCTGCTAGGTGTGTCCACACAAGAGGGCTGGATATGGCATGGGTGTAAGGGTTTGGTCTTTAATTACGTCATCAGCCTTCGCCGGTGTCCCAGCCTAAAAAGCAGGTGGGCGCTCTGTTCCCTCTCTTCTCTTCCTTTCCGCTCCTCTCTCCCAGCGGGCCCCCTGCCTCTCTCCCTCCCCCCTCTGTCTCTCTTCCTCTCTCTTTCTCTCCCCCCTCTCTCCTTCTCTCTCTCTCTCTCCCCCCTCAATAAAGCTCAAAAAGGTAACCATGGCTGCGATTCTTTTAATTAGCACTCTCCTCCGCCAGCATGGCCGCTGCAGGCGGCGACCAGCCGGGGGGGCAGCGCCGTTTAACCAGCGCCGTAGCTAATCCGGCACCGTGAAAGAATATAACTAACAAATGGTGCCGTGACTCAGATACACCACCGAATACCGAGGACCTGCTGACTGCTGCCACTTGCTGCCTCTTTCCCCCATTCAGCGAGACAGCGAGACCGCGAGCGTGCGCGCATCTCTCGCAGCCTCCGCTGGACCCCCCACCGCTACGGCCATGATTCTTCACCACACCGCTTTCTCCGATTGGTGAGTCCCCCCCCACATTTCGGCCGTTGAGCATCCGGCGTCCTTCTCCCACGTCTGCAGCCTGAGATATTTCTTGCATTGGGACCACCTGGGGTGCGTCCTAGGGCCACGTGAGACCTGGGCGTCTATCTGCTTGATGGAGCGGCACACGCGACCCAGACTCCTGGGGAGTCTTTTTCCTCACGTGGCGACCCCCCCCCCGCTTCTGTAACTGACGAGCTAATTAGCGGCCTGTGGCAGGATCCGCCCATGGTTTCGGGGACGCCTGAGGCCTTGGCTCCGGATTACCTTTTTTTTTATTTTTATGTTTTATTTTTTCTCTCGGCTGCAGCCATGGGACAAGGGGCGGATACATTGGCGGATAGGGGCAGGCACTAGTAAACCTGGCCAAAAAACAGCGTCTCAGGGACTTCTGCCAGCTAACGGGCACATAAGAGTTACTTTATCTCCAAGTTCTCCAAGCTTTCTGCTAAAGTTCTAAACCCTTCTCCTTCTCTACTTCTGCGCCTCCACATGGAACCTTTTCCATCTGACTTCCGCCGGCAATGGGCGGGCTTGGACAGGCTCAAATGGGCGGGCTTGGAGGGCTTCTAAGACTCGCCCCAACTAACCTTAACTCCACCCACTCATTCTCAAACTGCCTTATGAAGCACAGACGGGTCTGGAAGCGGCTAATTTCCATACAAATAAGTTTACTGTAGTCAGGATGACTCTTAAGCCAAAAATCAGCCTATAGCCTCAGACAAGTCTTCCGAAAGTATCGGTTTATAATCTGCCTACTGACAGATCTTCCAAAAGCTGTCCTTAAGCCACCATTCATCAGGAAAAAAAAAATTCAGGACACGGAGTAAAATCCGTCTCTTGTTCCCCAGACCTCCCCAACTAAAACTTAAACATCTGGAGAGCAAGGCTCCTGACCCCACAGGCAAAAGAGTCATCTGTGACATTAAAGTGTGCATGGGAAGGGATAAAAGCCCAAAAATAAAATTGCCAAGTACTGGCACTGATTCCCAAAAGCTGTTGGGTCCCTGTTTTAAGTGAGGAAAAGGCCACGGGCTAGTGGATGCCCTGCCAGGCCATCAACAGCCTTGTTAAAGGTGCCGCCTAGAAAGACAAAGAGTCAGCTGACTGCCCCCAGGAACCAAGATGCATGGGTATATCAAGCTAAGACCTCCAGTATCCTAGGCTTGGCTACAGACATGGCAGGGAACCCAGAACGCAGCAGGGAAGTGATCTGTTTCTTTCCTTCTGGACACCAGAGCCACTGACTCAGTCCTGGGAGTTTTGGGATGCCACCTCTCTTTTATTGTCGGGTACAGAGGACAGCTTTACCACCCCACCAGATTTAATTACATTTTCAGAGTTACTTGATGGAAAAAGATTTCCACCTAAAATAAGAGCTCATTGCTTCACTCCAGATCCACAGCCTGTGTTTCTCACGTGCATACAGACAGGGCTCTGATCTTTGCCTTGTCCCTAATTCCAAAAAATAAATAAATAAATAAATTCTCATGTACCACAAGCTTTTCTCTTCCCAGTTCCCTGTTCTAACTCACTGTTCAGCTAATGGTTCCCACAGAACCGGAGTCCAGAGATCATCAAATAAGAAACTGTAACAGCTAAAAGGTATTTACACCCCCAGACCCAAAAGCGTCTGGGCGCTACAAAAGGACTTTAATGTAAACATCTATTACTATGAGATGCTTTCAACAATTGATCACCTGTCTCCTAAATGCTGAACTGGTAAAGGAAACAGGTGCTTTAAAATAATCTGTTTCTGATAAAGCTTAACATGTTTCAAAATCCATAGGGACAGGCCGGATTTACCTCAGATAAATGTCAACATAAAATAATAAGGATTCTTTTCTCTCAAGTTCTTTTTCTGTGTCACCAGCATCTTGTCAGACAAAAAGTTCCCAGCCACAGTCAAGAGGGATACATGTCTCCAGAACAACGGATGACAGACAGCATCCCACAACGCCTGTCTACCTCGGAAAACTCCCCTTCTCCATTCCCCGCAGAGCCAACCGACGTCCAATTGTCAGCTGGAAGCAGTTTTTGTGAGGAACGACGCCCCTAGTCCCGTCTACCTTTTTTTTTTATAATAAGAGAAAGTCTGGGATGTAAGGGTTTGGTCTTTAATTACATCATCAGCCTTCGCCAGTGTCCCAGCCTAAAAAGTGGGTGGGCGCTCTGTTCCCTCTCTTCTCTTTCTTTCTGCTCCTCTCTCCTGGTGGGCCCCCTGTCTCTCTCCCTCCCCCTCTGTCTCTCTGTCTCTCTATCTCTCTCTTTCTCTCCCTCTCTCTCTCTCTCTCCCTCTCTCAATAAAGCTCAAAAAGGTTAACCATGGCTGTGATTCTTTTACTTAGCATGCTCCTCCACCGGCTTGGCCACCGCTGGTGGTGACCAGCCGTGGGGGGAGCAGCACCGTTTATCCAGCGCCGTGAAAGTATATAACTAACAATGGGGTCCCAACTGTCACTCTCAGAAGCGTTGAGACACCCTGTGTGGGGCCCAGCACTCACATTTAGCATTGAGACACACAAATGCAGATCCTTCTTAAGAAGGAGCCATCCAGGTTCAGACCTATTTTCAAACACGAATTGTTAATGAGCTGGAAAGGAAAGGAATAAAACCCATTATGAGCTCTCTAAGAAAGCAGCTCGAATTCATGGGTCATTTGCTATTGATTACTGGAATGCACACCATTGTTCATGCCTGCTGCTGGCTTTATAGCCTCTGTCTTCAGAGCTTTTTACACTTTCAGAAGCATGCCAATCACTCCTTTACCACTCCCCATAATCAAAACAAATGATCTTGCTGTGCATGTAAATGAGATATGAGGATCTACAGTGTTCTTCCCAGGAGAATAAATCACACATTATGCTCACCATATTTGAGTTTTGCCATAAAATAACTTTGGAGTCCATCAGAAATACATCTCTCCCAAACTTCTGTTGCCACCCATTCTGAGCATCCAGAAGTAATGGGCAAACACTGATAGTAAGAACTGAGCTTGGTGTTGGTCTCCACTATGTAGCACAGCCCCCACCAGCACCATTCAATGCCCACAGGTATCTTACAAAAACACATTTACATATTATACATGTTTATTTACAGCCCCTTCTTTCCACTGCCAAACAAGTGTTGTTAATTACATGTTAGTTTGGGTAGACACAATAAACCCAGTTTGCTTCATTATCACCTCCTCTCACTTCTTTTCCATAAAACAAAAGCTTGTTTCTTTCTTTTCTAACAGAAAAATGTGCTTCTGTGAGCACCTGCCCAGAGCAGTGGCCTTTGTTTTTCCCTCAGACACAATGTCCTCCTGGGAAGGTGGGAATTCCACTGCCCAGCCTTCCATCCTGGGAATTCCCTCCAGGATAGAACTCTTCTGAACCCACCCTACCCCCAACCCCCAGCCTTTCAGGATCTTGTCAGATAAGCCTAGTTGGCCTGAAATCTATGATCTTGGATCTCAGGTATACATCACCATGCCGAACTAACAATACAAGTGGGGGGTTTTGTTGTTGTTGTTGCTTTGAGTTCGTTGTTTGTTTGTTTGTTTTTTCCTCCCAGTCTTGGGGGTGGAGCACAGACCTTACATACCTTTCTGAACTACATCCCCAGTCCTGTTATTTAATCTTGTGGTTCTAACTTATAACATTTCTAATTTTCCTACTTATTTTGTCTGTTTATTCACCATTTTCACAGTAAATGTTACTTCTTTATATTAAATAAAGTTATCAAGTCCTCTTCAGTGATATCTCATCCAAATTATTTCTTCCTAGACTTGATTTTGGCAATTCAATCTGTTTAAAGGAGAGATCCAAAGAGGAGGAGGGATTGGAGAGGGGAGGAGGTGGAGATGGCTTGGAAGAGATGTAGGGAGGAGGAGGAGGAAACGGGAGGAGAAGGGACACAGGAAACAGCAGTAGTAGCACTGCATTTTCAGTGGTGGGGGTGTGGGTGAGTTATTGAACTGTGTTCTTTCTGTTTCTCAGCATTTTACACGTTATTTTAATTTCCCTATGTAAGAAATAAGAGACCAGTAATAAGAAGTATATTTTTTTAAACACAATTATACAAAAAGGGGGCACCAGCATAAAGAAAAGGTCAAAACTGGCATGCTTATTTTAAAGTCCCTTAATTGCAAGACATTTCTGTCCCCTTCTCTCATAGGCTGGGATTTGCCCCCTTCCTAAATTCCTCATCTTGTTGGTTTAGGACACAAAACCTTATCTAATGAATAATTTGGGGCTCAAGGCTGCCCTCTTTTCAGATAGTGGACTCAGTTGCTTAGCAGATTACTTGTAGCAGCCGGCAGACAGGTAGAGGAGAGGGGCGCCCAGCACCACCTGCTTATCTATAACTCTGCTGGGCTCTAATTGCACCTCACACTGAAAATGGATGTTAATAATTTATTTCTTATACATATAAAACAGTTTATGCCAAACCTTACATTCTAAACCTTTGTTAGAGAAACAAGAATGCAGAAAAAGTAAAGTCAGCGAGAAAACAAATAAATACTAATAGGTGCAACTTCAAGGTGGTCACAAAACACTGCATATTACTCAATGACTGAGGCATCACCAGAAAGGCCACACCAAGCCATGACATACTAATATGCAGACTATGCCTAGACTACATAGTCTGCCTTGACTCAAGTGAAGGTCACGTGACCCAGCTTCTCTAGCAACCACCGGACAAGCCAATGGCAGTCAGCATTACTTACCACCAGGCACAGGGGCTCTCACTCTTGAGTGCTGGTGATGGCAGCAGTGGCAGTGAAAGCAGCTGCAAGGGTTTCAGGACCTGTGTTGCCAGGCCTGCACCAACTTTGAAGCAAAGCTGCCAGGCAAGGCATGGTAATCAGATTTTCTTTTCTTTATTGCTTTGTTGGTTTTTGTTTGATTATTTGTTTGCTTGTTTTGGGGGGGACAGGGTCTTTTAATATGTAGCCCAGGCTAGCCTCAAACTCATGATCCTTCCACCTTAGCCCATGCTGGGATTACAAATGTGTGTTATTATTTGCTTGGCTAAATGTCTTTGCATCTTAGAAAAGCTTATTTTAAATTAAAATTAAAATCTCTCCTTTTGGCCTTTGGCTAGCAAGTGTCATTCCAGCTTCTTTATAAAGAAGATCCAAATTGTGTACACTATCATCAATACTTCCTAAATCACAGGGCCACTAGTGTCCCACCAGTCTCCTGAAAAAGAATACAAAGCCCAGTGGAGACTGAAAGTGCTCAGACTGCAACTTGGGGAGTGTTCACACCCAAACTAACAACTGTCCTTCTGGTCCTCTTCATTTCTTGAATGTGGTCTACATCCTATATTTTATTAATATAGTAAGCCAGGAAATGAAAATAAATGATTCACTGAGTTCTGTGAGGCACTCTAGCAAATTAGTCAAACTCAAAGAAGTTATGGGGCTGAGGAGGAGGACGAGAAGAAGAAGCCTTTTGAACAAAGGGACTTTCAGTGATAGGGGGCTAAAAAGAGCTGAACATCCAAGTGGAGTTTCCTGGGGCTAAAGGCATGGCCCAACTATAGAGTTCTTGTTTACAATGCACCAGTGAGTGGTTGAGGATATGGCTCAGTGGTAGTAGAATGCCTGCCTACTCTTCATTAACATAGGGCTGGGATACGGCTCAGTAGTAGACCTCAAGATCTGAAAACAGGAAGCCCTGACTTTATCCCCTAGCATCACTAAACAAATAAAAATAGCTTCCTACCTCACCATTTACCATCTAACTTTCTAGCCCTTGCTTGCAGGGTAAGTTTGCCTGAGCACTGCCTGTGACTTCCTCCCTCCTTCCCTTAAGGACCATTTAACATGATGGTCTATTTTTTACCTATGAGAAATAGCCTGTAAGATGTTGGCTTAGTGAGGGTTGTAAGATTTAAAACCCACTGCCACTGTACTTTCCACACAGAATGGCATGCAATGCCTTTTCCTAAAACAACTTGCTTAGATTTATTCTGACAATTTGACTTGCATGCACAATGAAAAAACTATTTCATCAAGTCACCATCAATAATCAAGGAGACTAATAAGCAAATATATCAAGACCTCTTTCCTAGGATTTTGTAATAAAGGAACAGTTGATGATGGACAGTCAGTGATGGTGAAAGTGCTAGAGATGGGGAGTAGCAATGGGAGAGGTAGGAAACCTGCACATCTCAGAAGGCCATAGAACATGTCACTGATGGTTGTCATACCATCTACCCTCTCCTAAATCTCAGTCTCTCGAACATACTAAAGTGACTATAAAAGCATATGATTGCAAGATAGAAAGAATGGAAAACACAAAAGACACCACAGGACACCCTATGCCACAAAGATTTCTGTGGCTCCCTCCCCTCGGAATTACTCTTACCTCATTCTCCTTTTGCAACCTGGTGACTGGGGGTAAATGAACAAATCATTCAGTCCATGGAGCCATTTTTCAGTTCATGGAATCTCTCTTAAGTTGAAATGTGGACCTATTGTTGGCATTCTGGCCCATCTGCCCTGTGTCTTGATGTAAAGCATCTTTTAAGGATAAAACCCCTTCCTTCTTCTTCCTCTTGCCCTTCCTGCCTTTCTATTCATGAGGTGTGCACACTTCTGCTTTTCCTCTTTCCTTCCTGCTCTCTCTCTCTCTCTCTCTCTCTCTCTCTCTCTCTCTCTCTCTCTCTCTCTCTCTCTCCAGATTCTCCACATGGATGATGTGTCTGCATGGTATGAGTAACTTTCCACTGTGCCATGCTGTCCACTGCCACATCTGTATGACATGTCTACCTCACCCACTGGGGCACCTTAGCCCAACCTGCCACCTTAGGCACTTGGGGGTCCCAGGTTTCTCTGGCTGCCGAGTGAAAGGGGTGGCAGACGAGCCACAGATTTGTCTGGCCACTTGACTGTATTTCTGCCTGATTTTTGAATGCTTGAGGTTCTCTGTTCCTTATCTGTTTAATTTTCTTGAGAAAAAGGAAAAAAACCCACATGGCCATGTGGTCATTCACCATCTTTACTAAGGGCAACAGGAAGTCACTTCCTGGCTGTTCAGACATTATCTTTAAGGGCAGTGGGAAGTCACTTCCTGACTCAAGCATGGCTGGGGCTTCTCCCATGCCATGGTAGGATAGCAACACTTAAAATGCTTGAGAGATTTTTAACCTTTTTAAAAAAATGTCGTATTTTCTCCCTCTTAAAATAAGATACTTTATTTTTTGCTATTGTAGAAAGACATTTGAGAGATTTAAATGCTTCAGATTACTTCTCAAATAGATGATTTAAATGCTTCAGATTACTTTCCCCTTCTATGATATTGTTATATTAAGATTTCAAAAGATCAGATTTTAACATTAATAGAATTCTGATACTGTCTGGGTCACAAGCTCAGGATTTTAAATTTTCCTCAGTTGTCTTCTAAATATAAACTTATCTCATCAGTCCAAAGACATCTCTGTCCAATCTGTATCTGGCTCTCTCCAAGCACAAATGTACATACCTTTTAACCCAAATCTGTAATTTTGCTATGACTCAAAGGTATGAGCCTAGATACCCATTACCTGCTTTTCTCTGATTTGGATTTCAATACTGATTGAGAATACTAATATATCTAAAACTTTTATGTAATTTTATAAAATAAAAATTCATATAAGCCTCAAAGGATCAAAAGAATCCATTGAATCCACTTCTCAGAAGTCAAAAGGACTCCAGGTAAGTACAACAGTACATCTTGAGTTTTCAAACTTCTCCCCTTCCTAATCACTAAGTCTGTGGGCCTAAAGCTTCCAAATAAGTTCATAAATTTTAACTTTTGTCTCTAGTCTATCTGCTTCAACATGTTTTCCCCTTGGTTGGCAGACATATCCAAGCATCAATTAATGACTAATCTGCTCTAAATGACCACAAGCTCTAGACTTGCTTAAGGCTGATGTGATGTGGACCAGTTCAGCCAAACATAATTGTTTCCTGTCTCTACAGTGAGATCAGATGACCACATTCTTCTGATAAACACCCCATTGCCAGGGTTCCCACCTTACTTTTGACTAGCCTCTCAGTCTTGTTGGGTACTGAACACCTGTACCCCGTTTCAGCTTGAAGGAGCTATAAAAGAGAGTACATCATCCCCCCCCCCCAAACAGGCTATAGAGCTAAGTCAAGGAGAAACTCCCTGGAATAGGGGACAAAATGTCTACTTATAATGCCCATTGATATCCTAAAAAAATGGGCCCAGACTTGTCAATTAATAGATTTATTAACTAAAATGATTCTTCAATAAGATAAGACACTTGACCTTCTTTATGCAGAACCAAATGGGTATTATATAACCTTAAGAAATTATTATTTCTATATAAATCATTCAGGATTATAATCTGAGACTCCATATCTCTTAACTCTTATTGACACCTTTACAGGATGGATGCACCCCCACCTCCAGAGAAACAGCAGATGTGATGGTTCATATACTTCTGAAGAACACATCATCCCTCAATTCACTGCTTATGCCTCCTCTCCAGGCTCAAGCGGGCACCTATCCAGCAAACAGAACCTGGTTTTCCAGGATGTTCCAATAAAGGGCATATCTGCTCTTGTGTCTCACTCATTCACCCTTGCCTCTTCTGTACAACCAGGGCATTTCTCTGTCCCATTTTTCTGGTACACTTCCCATGGCTGGCCCTGCTAATGAGGCCAATGATAACAATCTATTTTTTTCTCCTAGCAACTTGCCTTTTCAGGTCTCTCAAGGAACAGATGCCTGAGATCTCCATGATGACAGCCAACTGAATACTTCTTCACTCACACCTCCTGCCATGTGTGACCCTGACTCCCAAATTCCCCCTCCCATTTTGCCCCTTGTCAGCAGTAAGCAGTCTCGAGAATTCATCACCCTTACTCCCCCACTTGCTAGCCATAACTCACCTTTTTATAATAATCAAAATGGAGGAATGTTGGCATTTTGGCTCACCTCTTGGGGACCCACTCTGCACCCTGATGTAAAGCCTCCTTTAAAGAAAAACTCTTCCCTTCTTCTTCTTCCCCTTCCTCCCTTTCTCACCATGAGGTATGCATACCTCTTCTTCTTTCTCTCTCTCTCTCTCTCTCTCTCTCTCTCTCTCTCTCTCTCTCTCTCTCTCTCATAATCAACTTTCTACATAGATGTTGTGTTTTCATGGTATGAGTAACTTTCCACTGTTCCATGCTACCCAACACCACCACATCTGTGTAATGTGTCTCCCTCACCCACTGGGGTACCTTGGCCCAATCCACCAAGGCCTCCCACATGCCCTACTATTACACCTATATTTTGAATTGCTCACAGGCCACTGGTTAATTCAGGAGTGAAACACCCATCATAGGGTCATCAAGCTCTGGGACCTAGGTTCTATTTACTCACTAGGTACTTACTAACCAGCTACTTTGTGCTGGACAGTCTCAGGCTCTATGTGAGTGACTGAAGAGAAGTGCTAGACACAGTCTTTGGTCATCAGAAAGGACTGATATAAACAGAATAAACTAAATCAAGGAATTATTACACATCAGAGGGCACCATCTTGTTTCAGCCACAACTGGGTCTGGGGATACAGTGTCTGGAAACCACTGAAGCTCACAGAGAATCTTCATGAACAAGGAGAAGAAGAGAAAGAGGAAGGAAAAAGAAGAAGAGGAGGAGGAGGGGAAGGAGGAGTATGAGGAGGAGGAGGAGGATAAGAAGGAGGAGGAAAAAGGGAAACAACACGTTGCTAAGGCTGGCCTCAAGCTCCTGTTCCTCCTGTTGTAGCCTCCCCACTGCTGAGATGACAGACATGTGACTACCAGGTCTGGCACAATCATTAATACCTTATGCTGGCCTCTCTTGCTGAAGGTTGCTCACCTCTTTTACAAAATGCTGATCTCCATGAGGCAAGGAATTGTCTGCAATCTTTACTGTGTCTTCACTGAATACTCTTTGGCTATAATGGAAATTCAATAAATATTTCATTGAGTCATTCAGCAAATATTGAGCACCAACTGTGTACCAAGCACTAAAACAACATTTAAAAAAAATACGTTAGTTGACTAAAGCAGCCAAGACTTCTCTACTCTCAATTTTTTTTTTGTCAAATCAATGAATAGCACACACAACAAAGATTATGACACTAAGTAACAAGCAGAAGGAAGCTAGCAGCACATTCATGGGGGGAATAACACAGGTTATTCAGAAGACACAGTAAGAATCAACAAGATCCTCTCTCCTGGTGAACCTATCATGAACCCCACTGGAGCCATGACCAAAGTTTAGTTCCCACAAACCTACAACCTAAAGAATGCCCTCCAGTCCCTCCTGGCCTACAGGGAGCTGAAAAAGCCATGGTTCAACTCCCATCCTGCCTTCCTGGAGTACAAAGGCAGGTCAAAAATGGTGGTGAAGGACACTCTGAAAAAGTCAAGAGCCACCTGCCTTGCTGCACCACACTTGACTTTTTGCTAAAATGGAGACAATCACAGGATTGTTCCTGATCCTCTTAAATATGGCTTGATGGTCCTTGAACCAAATTAAATGTGGGATGTGCCTAAGATGAGGGAGGATGATGCGGGTCTACTGAGTTCCTATAAGAACCCCACTTCTCAAGAGGCAATGCCACAGTCTATACAGATTGTGCCAAACAAATAGTCAGATTGGTATGATGGCTTACTTGTTTTTATTTTTTTAATATTTATATGATGGGTGTTTTGCCCGCATGCATGTCTGCACATCATCTGTGTGCCTGGTGCCTGAGGAGGACAGAAGAGGGTATTAGGTCCTAGGACTGCCGTTACAGATAGTTGTGAACTGTCATGTCAGTGTTAGGAACTGAACTCAGGTCCTCTGGAAGAGCAACAGTGCTCTTTATGTTTGTTTGGTTTGATTTTGGTTTTTGACACAAGGTGTAGCCCTTGCTGGTCTGGTACTCACAGAGATCTGTCAACCTCTGTGGGAATAAAGAAGTGCACAACCACAGTCCACACAGCAAGTAGTCTTAACTGCTGAGCCATTTCTCCAGCCCCAGGTTCACTTGTTTTAAAAGAAACTATAAATCACCATGCTTTAGGGGCTCATATTATTTATCTGAGTAATTCATCAAAGTGATGTCACTCATGATTATACTTTAATACATCCATATATCAGTCTTAATCATATTTACCTATTAACTAATAATTACTCTATTAACCTAAGCCCCTCCCCCTTCCCTTGTTTCTACTATTTTACTTTTATATCTCCCTCCCAATTCCACATGTGTGTGGGGGGTGTGTGTGGGGGGCAGCATACTTGTCTTTCTGAGTGGTTTATTTCACTTAAGACGATGATCTCCAGCTTGTACTTTTCTGCAAATGAAACAATTTTACTCCTTGTATAATAGTTGACTCTTAGTGAAGGCATCCCTTAACTACAGCCCTAAACACAAGTCCCCTTTTCAGATCAGTATACACTCCTGTACTTTTTCTATGCATTTACATGTGCGTGCCATTTTATTTCCCTTCAAAAACATGATTTAATATTATTCTTTCAGTCTGACAGCCTTCTTTGTTCTCTACAATTTACCTTAGAAGTCTTTCCATGTGATTACATTTAAATTTATCTACGATTATTAATTTGTCTGAAGTGTTACATAACTTTGTAATTATTTAGTATTATATGTTTAATAAATCCACTCTTAATACTAGTCCCAATTTTTTATTAACTCAAACAGTGCAATGATGAGCAACCTTATATACACCCCTTCCAAAGGTACAGGTGCTTATCTAGAGTAGATAGTGACAGGTGAAATGGTTAGGTCATAGGGATCAGACACTCATTTTAATGGACCTTATGGTTTGAGTATCAAGAGTTCCCACAGGTTCAAATGTTGAAGGCTTGGTGCCAGCACGTGGCATTATCTGGAAATGCAATGAAAACTTTAGAAAGCAAGCCCTCGCATGCTAGTGACTCTGGCTGAATCACTGCAGGCAGGTAGTTAAAGGTCATAGTTGTTCTCCAGCCCCTACTGATAGGAACATGCCCAGTGGGACACTTAGCCATTTCTGCCTAGTCATTTCCAGGTCATACATCCTGCATGACCCGTGGTTGCGTAAAGCTTGCAGCGCAACCACGTGGTCTATGCGCATGCGTGGAATAGCCATGTGGGCCTATGTGTGCAGGTGCAGCTTGGCCTTTAAAAGCTGGCCCCCATGTTGCCCCTCCCCCTTCACACACATGTCCTTTCAGCAGGCCTAATCACATCTATCCTTTTCTCCTCATCTTAATAAAACTCTTGTTAGTGTGTTCTGTCCTGTTTCATGACTTCCTCACAGGGTAAGAGCACTAAAGGCAAGCGCTGCTAAAAACCAACACCTACCTCTCTCTGCTCCAAGTCTACCAGGTGCTGAAGAAGCTTCTCTGCTATTCCACTGCCATGCTGATCCTTCCAAATGCATGACACTCAGTAGCCATGGGTTGAAACTCCTGATATTGTGAACCAAGATAAGTCTTTGGCCCCTCATGTGTTCTCTCAAGTATCTGGTGACAGAGGTGACCACCTTGCCTAGATTTACCCTCTCAAAGCACTGTGTAAGCATGCATAGCCTCCTGTGAATGTTTGCAGGGCCATTTCTTTCTTTTTTTTTTTTTTGGTTTTCCGAGACAGGGTTTCTCTGTGTAGCTTTGCGCCTCTCCTGGAGCTCACTTGGTAGCCCAGGCTGGCCTCGAACTCACAGAGATCCGCCTGGCTCTGCCTCCCGAGTGCTGGGATTAAAGGCGTGCGCCACCAACGCCCGGCGCAGGGCCATTTCTTTCTCCCAAAGTTATTTTAAAAATTTCCTCTAACTCTCACCAGGCTTAGCTTCGTTGCCTTAGTTAAGCTGTCTATTGCTGGGTTTTAATAGCATGAGGTAAGGGTTTTTTTGTCTTAATGATTATAGTCCACTGTGGTAGTTTGAAAGAAAATGACCCTCAAAGGGAGTGGCACTAGTATGATTTGTTGGTGTAGGTATGACCTTGTAGGAGGAAGTGTGTCACTATGGGAGTGGGTTTTGATGTCTCCTTTTCTCAAGCTATGCTCAGTGTGGTAGACCGTTAACTTCTTGTTGCCATGTCCTGCCATGATGGTAATGGACTAAATCTCTGGAACTGTAAGCCACCCAATTAAATGTTTTCCAATGACATCCACCATCAAGGGAAGCCAAGGCAGGAGGAAACTAGAGATAAGAACTGACGTAGAGACTCCATAGGAATGCTGCTTACTGGCTTGTCTATTTTTTTATACCACCCAGGATCACTTTTCCAGGGTGATACCACCCTCAGTGTCCTGGGCCTTTCCACATCAATCATTGATAAAGAAAATGCCCTAAAGACTTGACTACAGGCAGATAGCAATGTGAGGTCCAAATGTGCTCCCAGACACCCTATTAAAGAATGTTCTGATTAAATGGAGCCTGGAATTTAATCGGTGAGATGGGCTGAGTGCATGAAGACTCTCTCTGGAGCTGACTTTCCATAGGGACCCAAGAGCCCCAACCACTACCTTTCTGTTTTTTCTTTCAGTGATAAGTGCTCTGCCTCTAGCTGTGAGGTATAATTACCTATTCAGCAGGGGCTTCCTGCTCCCCACTGGGCTCCCAAATACCCTCGGTTGTATTCTCTTCCAATTTGGAAAGTGAAAGCCTGGTGGAGCCTCCATTCTGCCTGCTAACTCCCAAGTATTTATCAAACCCATTTCCTTGAGGAAGCACGTGGGGGATGGTATCCCCTGTCCCAGACCCTGCAAAGCCGGTTCTTCCATTCAGCCCTCCGTGCCCAAGGTCTCCTTTTCTTCTAAACACAAAGCTCCTCTCCTTAGAGCAGCACTGAGGGTGCCAGGTAAGGCCCCATGGAACTGAATTCTTGCCTCTCAGCCTCTCACTGAAAACTTAGGAACCAAGACAAATTTAGATGAGATGCTGGAGACTTCTGTCCAAACTCACAATTCAAATCCCCATTCTGCACTTGGAAACTTTGATAGCAAGTGACACTCTGCCTTACACTAGCTCTGTGACAGCCAGAGTGCCTGTCAACACAATTGTACAGCCGATTCCTCATGGCAGTTCACTAGGAAACAAATTGTCCCAGAGCTCAACCCAAAGGGACTTCTAGGCAGTGTCTCATTACAGTGAAGTCTTTCCAGAGGTGCCATTGGACAGGCATATAGGTAAGGCCAGGTTTAGCAGATTTGACAGACTTCTCTGCTGCAATTCTTTTCTAATCTCAATATATTGGACAACATACCCTTTGTTCAGATTGGGTGAATTTTGCATCCTTTAAAACATTCTCAAAAATGTCAGTTTGGTTTTTCTACAGTACTTTAGTGCTAAGATGTAAGCTTGTGGGACCACTAACTGATAAGCCACCTTAGTGCAAACAAGAAGGGAGAAATGCAGTTTTCACTCCAACTGCTGGGGGAAAAATGCTAATGCAGACTTTACTGGGACAAGGTACCTCATTGATGTTAGATGGAACTTCATTGCCATCTACTGGAAGATTTCTGAATGGTACCAGACTGTTATGTAGATAGAACTTATGTTTTCCCAGAATAAACCTACAGGGTGATTAATTTTCATTGTCAACTTGATTGGATTAAGAAGCACATGGGGAGTTAGGGTAGTGAAAGGTGTGACTGAGAGGACATTTCAAGAGACAATTAGACAATCAGGACTCTGGTGGATTCACAACATGATTTTTTTTTATTGTTGTTTTTTTCTTGAGGGTGGGGATGGGGTGGGAGGGGTGGAGTGTTGAATGGCAGTTAAAGGTAGATGACACCTAGGGGTCACCCAGGCTGAGTTCTTCAGACTATGTAAGAAATATTAAGTATGAGTCTTTTCTACCAAATACCATAAAAATGCACTTAGAATAAGGAGTTCAAATATTTTTATCTCCCTACATAGTAAAACCTTTTTTTTTTTTTTACTCAAATGCTCACTTCCCTATTCTAGGAATTGGATAGCCTAGTGAGTTGACTCAGTTTTTCCTTGGAGCAGTGCTTCCTTTCCACTTCCTCCTTCATTTCCTATGCACCAAATTCTTTTCAGACTAGCCAACTGAGTAAGGCTAGTCTGAAGGTGGGACCCCAGCCAATGGGAAAAGAGAGACCCTGTCTTCCTTAGACTAAAACTCAAGTTCATGTCTAGGTGAGTTCCCTCTTTGTAAACACACCCTCTTGATCAAGAGTTAAGTTTGCCTTTTCCAAATGAGTCAATTGGAACGGTGGTCTCTTTCTTTGAGACTCGAACAGATACATATCTCTGTAGACTCTTCCTGTAGCTTTTTCTCTGCTTTCTGTTTGCCATGAAGAGCTGTTTTGCCATGCTTTGCCACTTCTGTAAGGTTTTGCCCAAGTGTATGGGTCAACCATCTATGCTCCAAACCCTCTGAAACAGTGAGCCAAAGCAAATCCTTCCACTTTAAAATATTCTCTCTGGGCTGAAGAGGTGGTTCAGTAGTAGGGTACTCACTGCTCTTGCGGAGCACATAGGGTCAGTTCCCAGCACTTACAAGGTGTCTCACAACCACCTATAATTCCAGTTCTAAGGTATTCATTAAACTCTTCTAGTCTCCACAGCTTCCTTTAGGCACACAACACATAAACTCTCGCAGGCACACAAAAGTGCATGTAAAAATAATAAATCTTAAATATAAATAACTTGCTTTGCAAGGTATTTTGGTCACAGCTTTGTGAAGAAAACAAATAATCACCGCACTCCAATACCAGGCTCCCTCTTTTTCAAAGGACCTCAACTTATCAAGTCTGTTAAAGAGTCCATAAGTGATTCTAAGGGCCATGCTTAAAAATACAGTGAATCTGTGACATTTTACATGTCACAAGGACATACAGGAAACAGATGTTGTAGTCATTTGGGGATTTTCTATTATGTAACAGAAGGCTGCTACAGAGGGAGATCCAAGAATCAGTTATCCTGGAGAGAGGGAGAGAAATTAATTTTTCAAGAAGTGTTTTACAACTTAGACAAAAGTAGAGAAGAGGGTTAGGGCTTAGCCATCCATTGCTAAACTCTGGGGGCCACTTAAAAGGAAAGCACCCAGGCACATTTCTCTACAGATCCTACTGTAGTCAAAGCTACTGGGATAAACTCCATTTTAGTTGTACATGGCCCTTTTCACTTTAGAGATCTTTTCACTTCAGAGATGTATTCTGAGGACAAACCTGTCACCAACAGTAAGAGTGACTGTAAGAGCTGACTTTGAGTGATCAAAGATGCCTATCTAACAAGGCTGGTGGGAGTTGCCAAGGTCACATTAGTGTGTGACCCAGGAAACTTGTATATATGCTAACAAGTTGCTTAGTGAGTTTGCTTCCTGAGAAGAGGTCCATGCTGCTGGAGTCATTTGTCTAGAACATAAATCCATACATGTTTCCTTGCAAATGCCAACCTCATAGAAAGTCTTCTGACCCTGCTCCATCTGCAACCATGGGTCTCCCACACCCCCAGTCTTAGTGCCATTTCATCTTTGACACTCACTGTCAATCCAATTGCTCTATTCATTTATTTTTCATCCCTCCTTTCTCAAGAGAAAACAATGTCTGTGAGGTACATAAGGATGTGTGTGTGTGTGTGTGTGTGTGTGTGTGTGTGTGTGTGTGTGTGTTATTAACTGTTCCAAACCAAGGCCAGGCCAGTGCTATGCCAGCTGCCTAACAGGTATTTGGAAGGCTTCACCAAATGAGTGAAGTGTCTCTCTGATTATAAGTCACAGACTACTGTTTCTATGAAAACTAATCCTGATCTTTCACCACAAATGGGTCCCTAGAAGCCGGAAATAGTATGACCGTACCCCTATCCAGCCTCCATTACTTATATTAGTAACTTTGTTACACTATAATGAAATATTTGAGAGAAACCACATGGAGGAAAGATTCATTTTGGCTACTCGTTTAGTGACTGGCCAGGAATCTGAGAAGGAAACAGAAATGGTTCAGGAATGCAGGAATGGTCCAGAGATATATTCCCAGATACTTACTCCTAGTATTTTACCTCCTCTAGCTTGGTCCCACTCCCTAAAGTGTCTAGAACCTGCTAAGATGGCACGACCAGCTGGGGGCTACACCCAACACAAGAGGGCAGAGATTCATATTCTAATCACTTGAACAGTGGCTGGCACCAACTAGAGTTGAACCAACCATGTTCTCTGGGAATTTGGTCAAGGACTCGGCTTAAGGCAGCACAGCCTATGGCTTCACTAGAAAACAGATAGATGAAGAGTAACAGAGAGACTGTGGTTGTCTCTGTGAGGAACACAATGGCAAAAGTCGGGAACACGGAGCCAGTTTGTCTGGGGGAGAAGAAGGGAATGGGAAAGAAGGAAAGGGAGAGAATGCAAAGGCAAGCATGAGAGGGAGGCAAAGCAAATGAGGAGGAGGAGGGGAGAAGACTATGGGCTCAAGGGAGCAGTCTGGCTCCAGGCCATGACTTTATGCTCTCATAGGCTTAGCCACTCATATATGCCACAGAAGCCACAGCTGTACCTGTTCTTCCCAGTAAATTCCCCTTCCTGCCATGGCTTAGACCAAACACATGCTGAGTAGGCCATAACTTCCTTCAGATGAAAGTCCACTGGCAGCAGGGTTGGTTTCTCACTCCCAGAGCCTCAGCTAGTGATGGCCAGCAAATGCTGTATACAGATGGACTTTGCCTGTTCACTACACAAAAGTCCACATTTTAGTTTTCTTCTTATGGGGTTACAAAATAGACTCAAGTTAACTGTTAAGGTCAGAGGCCACAACCCAAGTGTTGAATCATCCCACTTACAATATTTTTTTCAAACAAAACAAAAGCAAAAGAAAAAAAGTTTGATTTTAGCCTAGACAATGTTGAAAGGAAAGAAAGAAGCAAGGAAGGAAGGAAGGAAGGAAGGAAGGAAGGAAGGAAGGAAGGAAGGAGGGAGGGAGGGAGGGAGGGAGGGAGGGAGGGAGGGAGGCAAGCAGGACAGGGTAAAGTGAGCAAGGAAAGAAAGAAGGAAAGAGGGGGTTGGAGAGATGACTCAATGGTTAAGAGCACTGGCTGTTCTTCCAGAGGACCTGAGTTCAATTTGCAGCAACTACATGATGGCTCATAACCATCTGTAATGAGATCTGGTCCTCTCTTCTGGCCTGCAGGCATATATGCAGGCAGATCACTGTATACATAGTAAATAAATTTTTTTTTAAAAAAAGAAGGAGTAGAGAGGCATTAAATTAAATTGTCCATCTTATCTTTTAAAAAACGATGATATTGGGGCTGGAGAGATAGCTCAGAGGTTAAGAGTACTGGCAGCTCTTACAGACGACCCAGTTTTCATTCCCAGCATTTACAATGGTGGCTCACAATCATCTGTAACTCCAGTTCTAGGGGACCTGATACACTCTACTGACTTCTGCTGGCACTGTATACACATGGTGTACATATACACACATTCAGACAAAAACTCATACATATAAGATAAAAATAATAATTAAAAAGCACAGTATTAAACAACACTAAACTTTGAATAACCTTTATACTGCATTTTATATTGATGACCTAGGAAGAATCAGTACATTCTTTCATTTGGGAACAGCAACAAGATCTGAACCCCAAAAGTCTTAAAGAGAAATGACTATAACCCCAAACAAAAACCTCCTTCCTGCCCCCCTCTCCCTTTCTCTCTCTTTCTGCAGTGATGGGTGATGTTGTTTTGTATGCAATAAAAATGTGTAGCTCTGATTGGTTGATAAATAAAGCTGTTTGGCCAAAGGTGAGGCAGAATAAGGTTAGGTGGGACATTTTAGCAAAAGAATAGGAGAGAAGAGAAGAGAGCAGGGAGATACTGCTAGCCACCGCCAGAAGAAGCAAGATTTAAAGATACTAGTAAGCCACGAGCCATGTGGCAAAATATAGATTTATAGAAATGGGTTAATTTAAGATATAAGAGCTAGCTAGCAAGAAGCCTGCCATGGCAATAGTTGAAAAAAAATATAAGTCTGTGTGTGTTTATTTGGATCCCAGTGGCTGAGGGACTGCAGAGCCACAGGAACTGGGTGGGACCAGGGAAAACTTCAGCTACACTGCAGGAAAAGTCTGTGTGTGCCCAAGGCTGCAAGATGACTTACCAGAGGCTCAACTCTGGAAACTGCCAGGTCCTCGTCAGAACTTTCTCCACATTTTGCAGATTTCAGCTACAGCTTCTGCTGACTGTAGCTATCCTTTGAAGCTAATTTGCATAAAGCTTTTGGCCTTGTTCACTCAAGAAAATTGAGAAGACAAATGAGAGTGTCAAAGCAAGCTTATTAAATGTTGCATTACTCCACAGCATGACATTCACTTCCACAGGCATCACATGCAGCTCAGTGACTTCAGTTTTCTGTGAGAGAAGCTGCATCTTGGGACCCTGGAGAATGAAGACAAGCCCATCAGATGCACACCAAGAGAACTAACTGACTTAGAACTCACATAACCTATCATCATCATCATCATCCAAGTGCATTTCCCCTTAAGCTACCATCCCTGATAGACTGGGTTCCCAAAAGACCTAAAATGTAGAACTGTCAGTGAGAATTACCCAGAAGGTGAGCCCAGCACTATTAATGGGGACTATGGATATGACATAGAGGAGAGTGTCAGTCAAGAGAGCACACCAACACACATGTGCCACCATGGATCATTGGAGGTCAACACCCTAGAAAATTCTGAAAGTGTGTAGAATGTACCTAGGGGTCCTCTTCACCCTCCAGAGGTGAGGTAGTTCAGCTGTCCATCCTCACAACCCCATCACTCATGTCCAGCATTAGATGATGTATATTCTAAGACTTTTCACCCTCCTACAGAACTTCTTAACTGTCCCAGTCTTGTAAGTCCACAACAGAGCTCAGGTGCCTGCAGGATGACTCAGGTCAGGGGCAGGATGATGCTAGAAACTATACAATTGCCACCTCCAATCCCTCTGCTATAGGGAACACGGCAGCCATTTTGAAGTCAGGGAGATAATGGTTATGTAAAGAATCTGACAGTGGTATGACACATCACCAAAGTCAAGCAAGTATAGAATAGTTTGGTACCTAGTACACGTGACCTCTGTATTCTAACTGAAATGAAAATGAGTCTTTTTCTGCAAGTTACAAACCACCAAAGAGAAGCTCCAACTAGGTGAGCTTCTGTACCTGTATTTCTTCAGGCTGGATTCTGCTCAAGAAGACACATTTAAAATGAAACCTGGACTTTTGATGCTGAATCAGCTGTTCTCAACTTTGCCAGGGTTCGCCGGGACCCAACTGCTGTGGATATCGCTCTGTATAAATAAACACTGATTGACCAGTAGCCAGACAGGAAGTATAGGTGGGACTAACAGAGAGAAGAATTGAGGGAACAGGAAGGCAGAGGGGGAGACTGCTGGAGCCGCCGCCAGGACAAGGAAGATGTAAGGTACCAATAAGCCACAAGCCACGTGGCAAAGTATAGATTAATAGAAATGGGCTGAATATAAGAGTAAGAGCTAGACAATGATAGGCCTGAGCTAATGGCCAAGCAGTTTAAATAATATAAGCATCTGTATGTTTATTTTATAAGTGGGCTAAGGGACTACCAGGGCTTGACTGGACCCAGAGAGAAAACTCTCCAGCTACACCCAACACTTTGAAAAACAGTGTTTCGTTTTTGTTTTTTTTCCCTGTAGGAAAATCAAATCTCCCACCCTACCCTACATAACTCCCTGCCCTGAAAGCATTTCCATTTCTCCTCTACACTGTTCTTTTGTGATAGGAAGTGCAGCTTTATGGAGGGGCTCATTTTTATCTACCACTTGAGCATTCCTAATTCGTGTGCTAATTTTTACATCTCCCTGCTACTTCAAAGACGTTTGTAGATGTTTTCAATGTTTCCATTTGCTGTCTTTTTTCCAGACATGTTCAGTTTTTTCTGTTGCTAGATGGTCTCTTTACATGAACAGTCCATACTTCTCTACTCTCTCACAGCTACAGACATGTCAGAGTTAAATGAATCAGAATCAAAGCACAGTTTGGGGGCTGCAATAGAAAAGGTCTCTTAATTACAAAGCCTTGATAGCAGATCCTAGATTCCATTGTGCCCAGGGTTAGGTGAAGTGCTGGACACAGAAGGCAGGAAAGTCCTATCCTTGTTGCTCACAAGAAACCCCAGAAAGGAAAGAAAGATGGGGAGGGAGAGAAAGAGAACAAAATGTCATTAAACTAGGTAGACAAAATACCCAGCAGAAGCAGTCTGGGATGCACCATTGAGGCAGTCAGCTCCAGGTTCTGATCAAGAGTCCTGGGAAGAGCCGTGTTCTCTTGGGTATGGCTTCCAATTAAAAGAACAAATGTTAGCAGAACAGTAATATCATCAAGTCTGGGCTTGCAAACACCGCCCCCCCCCCCAGAAACCAATTGGAGAAGTTGAGACAGTTGGGTGGAGTTCCTGGTTTCACACCATGGCTGAGCTTCTCACAGTGAAACTTCCAGCTTCCCTCTACCACTGCAAGAACTTTTATATTGTGGGATAAAGGATAGTGCTGTTAAAGAGGGTTGGCCTTCTAGCTGTTCTCAAGGACACTATGTTTTTACTATTGGGATGATTTGCTGTTCCCTTCTTTCCTTGTCACAGATGTAGAGGACCATCCCATCCCCAGACAACAGGCATTGGAAGACACTTTGAGACAAACATGCTTGGGGCTGAAATGACACTGGGTTCAACCACTTCCAGAGCCAGCTTCTCAGTGAGCTCAAACAACATATGACAACACTAATATAATACACACTACAGTTGGACTTTACTAAAAGTATATTTTTTGAGCCTCAGAAGAATCGTCATGGAAGTGAACAAACAATCCATCAAATGAAAGCAAATATTGACACGTATATAATAAAAAACTCTTACCAAACTAAAGTCCCCTCATGACTTAATAACAGAATGGTAGGCAGCAAGGTGCAGTGGCACATGTCTGTAACTGCGATGGTCACAAGGCTGAGGCAGGAAGACTAGAAGATTGAAGCCAGCTAAAGATATGTATCATGCTGTATTAAGAAGGGGAAAAGCAAGGAAAGAGGCCTACAAAGAAAGCAAAATGTAGCCAGCTTTAAAATAGGCAGTGACAAAATATCAAAATCGACATTACTCAATGAGTGCATATAAAGATATATGTCAGCAGCAGCCATGGAAGGAATGCCATGAGATACCACTCCACATTCTCTAAAACAAAGACATTAGCAAGTATTGGCAAGGATGTGTATCCTTCAAGCACTGGATTCATGTTGTGCATAGTGTTTGTATGTGATTTGTACATACATAAAGTGATATAGCATTTGTCTGTAAAGTATGCACATCCTTCTGAATATTTTAAAGCACATATAGGAAACTTACAGTAACACACAAGAATGTTACATAGTTATTCTACTACATTGTTAGGTAATAGTGACTTAAAAAAAAGTCTATACAAGCTCAGTACAGATACAACTTTTATTCTAGAATTGTCTACCTGTAATTAATTGAGTCCACAGATGTGGAACCCATAAATACGGGCTGCTGATTGTAGTGTCTAAAATTCTATTGGCATGAAATGTCAAAAATAGGCAAACCTATAAAGACAGAAATTAGGTTATTATCTTCTGTGAGCTAAAATAATCTCAGACTCTTTTAATTTTTTTTTTTTTTAAAAAACTACAAAGCATGTAAGACAGACATGTGCAAACATTGGCTCTCAAGTTTGCCTGTACGTGTTCTTCGCTTGGGAGTACCCAAGTGCCCTAGAGATTAAATCAAATGTTGAGTGAGAGGTTAATGGTTTCCAAATACATCTAATACATAGCAGAGTTTGGGAACCACTGGCTTAGACTGACTCCCACATACATTCTGACTCAGCTGACTAGAGAAGAGCTTGTGGGTTGGTTAGTTTTAATGCTCCCCAGGTGATTCTAAGCAGCAGTATCTGAGAATCTCTGGTAAGAGAAATGAAAACTGCCACCTCCACAACCATTCTCCTACCACTCCCACATAATTGCACCAGTGATGGGTAGGGGGCTTAGTTTCCCTTGGGGAAGCAGGGCTGCAGAGGTCACTTAATAGTAATTCTATTCCTCAAATGTTATGGATTGCAGTGTGGACTGAGACCTGTGAATGAATTGCCCTAGACTGTGGGGCAAGATCTGTTACTCTGTTCAGTATGACCAAAGAAGCTTGAACAGCTAGCAAGGATAGAAGAAATGAGTCAGGGCATAGCAGCACCACCACCATAGTTACAAAGAGTAGAGAAAATACAGGTCCATAAAACCCTGATCAAACATTTCTGCTAGCCACTGAGAAATCCTTTACCACCTCTGGCTACCTGGTATATGAGACAACCGATTTCCATCCTCACCATTTCCCCTAAGTTAACACAGAAGGTGTCTGAGGAAGTTCAACCTTAGACCTAAGTGAGAATGAATGGTGCAAATGATGTAGGCTTATGAAAACTTGACAGAAGCTATGCAGGTTTGAGGACAGGTGTGATGTGGAAACTCCTGAAAGCATTCAGAGAACAGTGTCACAGGAAGGACTTCCTCTATAAGCTGTTGCAGCAAGCAACATGGAAGTGAGTGTGACTGTGATTGTGTCTCCTGGTAATAACAGAAGCTACACCCACAGAGTCTTGCCAACATGACTGCCCAAATGTGAGCTGAATAAGCATGACATCAAAGAACATGCCAAACTGGACAGAGAGAAGTCTTCAAGGCCTCATCTCTACATAAAGAACTATAGGCAGCCGGGTGGTAGTGGCACCCAGCACTTGGGAGGCAGAGGCAGGCAGATCTCTGTGAGTTCAAGGTCAGCCTGGGCTACAGAGTGAGTTCCGGGAAAGGCACAAAGCTACACAGAGAAACCCTGTCTCGAAAAACCGAAAAAAAAAAAAAAAACTATAGGCAGCTGAAGAGGTGACCTTCCTCAGGGAAGAGCACACCAATTGGTTGTCCAGTGCAACAGTCAGACCTGAAACGATACATATAGATAGAATTATACAGACTGAACATGTTATATTTAAGAATATATATTTATATACATATACATATACATATATCTATGCAGCAGTAACTGCTAATAGGCCATGGATTTGAAGGAGAGCAGGAAGGGGTGTGTGGGAGAGTTTAGAGGGAGAAAGAGGAAAGGAGAAATGTTGCAATTAAATTTTTAAAAAAGAGAAAAATAAAAGATATCAAAGGAAAGAAAAAGAGATAGTGACTGTGAGAT
>CABHPQ010172692.1:0-40027 GCA_902168405.1 Peromyscus aztecus | reverse complement strand
AGAACTTCAAGTACTACATTGAATAAGTATGGGGAGAGCGGACAGCCTTGCCTCATTCCTCATTTTAGTGGAATTGCTTTGAGCTTTTCTCCATTTAATTTGATGTTGGCTGGGTTTGTGGATAAGTATTGTTTAAATCTGGCTTTGTCTTGGAATGTCTTGTTCACTCCATCTATGATGATTGAAAGTTTTGCTGGGTATATTAGTCTAGGCTGGCATCCATGGTCTCTTAGTGTCTGCATTATATCTGTCCATGTTCTTCTGGCTTTCAGAGTCTCCATTGAGAAATCGGGTGTTATTCTGATGGGTTTGCCTTTATAAGTCACTTGGCCTTTTTCCTTTGCTGCTCTTAATATTCTTTCTTTATTCTGTATGTTTAGTTGTTTAATTATTATGTGGTGAGGGGACTTTTTTGGGGGGTCTAGTCTGTTTGGTGTTCTATAGGCTTTTTGTATCTTCATTGGCATTTCCTTCTTTAAGTTGGGAAAGTTTTCTTCTATGATCTTGTTGAATATATTTTCTGTGCCTTTAAGTTGGTATTCTTCTCCTTCTTCTATCCCTATTATTCATAGGTTTGGTCTTTTCATGGTGTCCCAAATTTCTTGGACATTTTGGGTTATGACTTTGTTGGCTTTAGTGTTTTCTTTGACTGATGAATCTATTTCTTCTACTGTATCTTCCACGCCAGAGATCCTCTCTTCCATCTCTTGCATTCTGTTGGTTATACTTGCTTCTGATGTTCCCGTTCGTTTACTCAGATTTTCTATTTCCAGCATTCCATCTGTTTGTGTCTTCTTCATTTTTTCTATTTCCCTTTTCAGGTCTTGGACTATTTCCTTCATCTGTTTCATTGCTTTTTCATGATTTTCTTTCAGGGCTTTATTGTTTTCTTCCAGGGCTTTATTGTTTTCTTCTACTTTATTTGTCCTTTCCTCTAGTTTTTTATAGTGTTCTTCCCATTTTTTGTTTGTCTTTTCCTCTATATAAGCCTCTACCTTCTTCATGATGTTATTCATAAGGCTGTTTTCTTCTGCTTCTTCCAATTTTGGATGATCAGCTCTAGATGTTGGAGGAAGGCTAGGTTCTGGTGATGCTGTATTGCTCTTCATTTTGTTGTATGTACTTCTACCTTGACGTCTGCCCATCTCCTTGTGTTCGATCTTGGTCTTATCAGTGCACTTGGTCCAGAAAGAGCTGACAGATTCGGGAAGTCTCTCTCTCTTGTCCAGATAGGACTCTCTTGTCCAAATGGGAAGTCCGAGGCAGGATGTGAGCTCTTGTCCAGATGGGAAGTCCAAGGCAGGATGGGAGAGCTCTTGTCCAGAGGAGTTTCTTGTCTAGAAGGGAAGTCCAGGGCAGGATGGGAACTCTTGTCCAGAGGGGAAGTCCAGAGCAGGATGGGAGCTTTTGTCCAGCAGGGAAGTCCGGGGAAGGATGGGAGTTGGGGGCCGGTCTCTAAGTCTCAGGAAGTGGCGGGGGTCTCCGGGGATGATGGGCTTGGGGGCAGGGCTTGGAGACTGCAGGGTCTGCAGGGGATCTTGGAGAAGGGGAGCCTTCCCGGTAGGAGTGGGGGTAGAAGGGAGCCTGCCCGGTGGCCAGAACCTGGGGCCAAGGTGGGCAGGTCTTCCCAGGAGTGGCTGGTGCTCAGGGATGGGATCTAGGGTGAGGGCGGGCACTCACCTTTTGTCCAGAAGGGAAGTCCGGGCCCCATCACTCTCTTATCACAGACTGTGCGTTCAAAGAGGGCAGACATCATGGGACCCTTTCCCATTGCTGCTCGCCCAGTTCTTAGTGCCGAGTCTGCCTACAGTAGGTGTTCATGTTGCATTTGCTAAATATTAGGTTAATTCAAGGATGCTGCTTGCTTGTGAGTCTCCTTGGATGGAGCCGATGTATCTACACACCCATACATAACAATTACATAAAAATGTATTATCAGATGACATGTACTGTTATTGAGTCACACAGTTTTATGTGAATAATGAAAAGCTACACACAAACTAAATTACTCATTCACTTCAACAAACAAACAAACAAACAATAAAAATGGGCTCCATGACATGTGTAAGGCTTTGCTATGTATTGGAGACACAAAAAGTTTCATTTCTCCTACATGCAACTGTCTGCATAGGGATGTGGGACTTGAAACAGTTCAACAAACTGGGAAGCACTGTGGTAACTGTTAGAAAGTCAGAGCAAGGAGGCATCGCTGCTAGTTGGCATGGTGGGGAGGTCTGGACAGAAGAGAGGGATGCTGAAGGGTCTCTAGGACTGCTAATAAGAAGAAAGTAGGAAAGATATTTTAATGAAGAAAGCAGGAAGAGCATGAGGGTGAGGAACGGGCACTGAGTCAGTGATGTGAAGGACTGTATGGAGAAGCCAGAGGGTGGAGTAGTCAGCGTAGAGGTGGTTTGATTCTGCAGAGCACCGAGTCAAACTGAGACCTTTGCATGTTAGCTGTGGAGGCAAATTGACATTTTTTTTCTAGAAGTGACATATAGCATTATTTTGTAGAAAAGTGCCAATTTTCCCAAGCACTTCAAAAGGGCCTAGGAGCTTCTTGTTTTATTGCCGTTATAGTTTGTATGTACGTCCAGTATAGCAGGCAATGACTGCTGTGCACATTTTGATTTATTATTTGTACTTCCCAACAGAGTAAAACTTCCCTGAGTAAGGGAAGATGTAAGTAATTTTATTTCATATCTCTGGTGTCCACCACATAGTTAGCGTGCAATGAATAATTATTGAATGGCAGATGAAATGAGTGAGTGAACAGATACCCTAATGAATCAACCAATCATTTGAGCATCAAGGGATAATATGATTAGGAGAGAGGAGAGATCACATGATTCACGGCAATAGACCAGGCATGGTCAAGTACATGTTCAGAGTAACTACAGGCACTGACTCTGGAGATGTTGGGACACACTGACTTCTCCGTACCTAGAGACAGATGGAGTGCAGAGGATGGATGACGAGGAGTAAAAATCAGTTGCTAGGTGACAAGAACCTGCTGCAGATGGGAACGAGAAACTGAAAGGAAGAAGAAATGGTGAACTTCTTTTCAGGCATGCCAACTTTGTGGTACATTTGATGGAGCTGCTGGAAGCACTGAAGACCTTTGAAAAGCCAGAGTGTAAGAGAGTCATTTAAATCAGAGCCCACTGAGTGGAAAAAGTTTACAGTAGCAATTATTTGAAACCTGTGTGACAATTTTATAACAAAGTAACCAAGGAAGTATTGTGTAATCATTATGTTCTAAAAGAACATATTTAAAAACAACCCCCCCTTTAATATAAAATTAAGTAAAATATGCTGAATGTTGGATCCTAAATACCACCCCGCCCCTCCCATCAGAATTCTAGGACATGTCAGCCTGAGTTTTCTTATGTGACTCTTGAGAGTTACCTGTAAGAATTAGAAACATGCTTCAAATAGCAGTGATGAGTCCTGAGTCTATTATAAAATTGTTAAAGGAGTAATTTGATAGCTGCTCTGCACTTTCTGAAATTGCTTTATCTATTAGGATGAGACTCCAATTTTGGAGCTATGTATATACACGAGAGAACAGAATGTCCTATTTGTGAAATGTGAAGATGAATAACATGCCACTCTACTCCATCCTTTATGGCCATCAAGCTTCTTTACTTTCCAATATTGTTTTCAATTATGTACTCAAGTGACAGCTTTATTTTATAATTTAAAACAGCATGTTGGAACATATATATATATATATATGCATGTGTGTGTGTTTGCATATATATACATATATATATATATGTATATATCTGAGAGTCACTTAACTACATCAGAGTCAAAAGAAGTAAATCCTGCCCCTCCCCACTCTATTCCACTTAACTTGCAAATCTCTGCTAGCTGCACAGAGGCATTATGCATCTGAGAAGAGGCATTTGTTTTTATTTCACTCGATTGGACCCCATAATGGCTCTGCACACTGGTTTCAAAAGCAGCAATACAGTATAGAGAATGGAATCGTGCCAACTCACATCCTCTCTGTACTTTAGTCCAGTTTGCCTGTTGTTCACCCTGCAATTCCTCCTTGGCCCCAGAGAAAGCAGCTCCAGGTGGAGCATTTGGCTCTCACCAACTTAGCCAACAGCTGGATTCCTAGGCAGCCCTTTTGGTTGGTGAGCAACTGTATAGCCTCAAGTGGCTCAGAAGCAAAGCATTATGGGCTCCACAGCCTGCTTGTGCTTTTCAACCTCATACCGTGTTTGAGTCATAAAGAGAGGACTTTCCCCCCATTTTCTAACCTCAAAACAAGCTGCTTGGCTCCGGCTTGCCTGAGTTTTGTGTGTTTCTGTTTTCCCTGCTCCTGCTGATCCCTCTTGGCTTTCAACCAAGCTTTAACCATAAGACTCCCACCAGAGTCCTTAAAGAAGAAAGCTTTCCAGCATGACCACACTGTATTAATAAATGAAACCCAACCTTTTAAAAATTACACTGTCAGAAAAACCCATTAGGTTGTAAAAGAGTTGAAGTAAACATTTGATTTTAATATCTACTGCTGCTTAGATTTTTCTGAACGAAAAAAAATCCCCAGTGAGCACTTAAAACTTCATTACTCCACTGAAAGGTTGTGAAAGGCTATTTAAAGGTTTTCAATTTTGTTGAAGTCCAGAGGTTATTACAGCTGGAAAGACTACAACTCCTCATATTACAAGGAATGAAAGGAATGAGATTTATGTTCCCATCTTCCCTGTGGTTTAATCCAGGTCTATTAGATGCATCGCTAAAAATTAGGGCAGGATGGAAACTTTTCTAGAGGTTTGATGAAAAATCGTATTCAGGCCATGCTGTTAAGACTCAGGTGCCTTGTCTTTCAGAGTTGTGGTTGGAAGTTATTTCAAGACTGGCCTCTTCTTGAAACCCCTCAAAGAGTCTGAAAATGCAAAAACTTAGTGAGGAAGCTGCAATGCCAACCCCAAATGCCAACTTTCAAGATGAGACCTTTAATTAAAACTCATCCATCCAAAGACTTTGGTGGATATATTCTATCTCTATGGTTGTTTTTTAATTCTAATATTTTTAAGCAGAAGAAATTTATGTCTTTTTTTTTAATCTCACCAAACCTGGCATTGGTAGTATATCACCAAGAACTGTTAGACGTTTAGGTACTCTGCACCTCATTGTTACCTCAAAGACTGTCTTCTCCTTTGCACTGTAGATTGACTTTGACTTACATCATAGGAAACTGTTATCCATATGTTCTACCCATTCACATTCCCCACCTTATCCATCCTCCCTAGTATATATCATCTATATACATATATATATATTTATCTGTCATATCTATTATCTCCCATATCTATTATTATTCTATCATAAGCCTATGAAATATGCCTAGTACTATGTGTTGTACAAGAATGCTGGTAGAAGATTGGAACAACTGTGAATTTCCAATTTTAAAATTATAGTGTAAGATGGAATAAAGAATGCTTTCTTGCAAGTAAACTTCAGGAGCAATAAACTTTCCTAGAAAAAAAAAACTAACCTTTTTATATACTAGGAAGATTTCTTTGAGTAAATTATTCAAGCTGAATTTCAAAGAATAGATTGTAAATAGCGAGGACAAAGGTAATATATTAAAAGAAAATAAAATTTCAGAAAACCAGGTAGGCTGCCTGTAAACCTTCTCTCTCTCTCTCTCTCTCTCTCTCTCTCTCTCTCTCTCTCTCTCACACACACACACACACAGACCCAATACCCCAGTCTCATCCCTATAGAACATTAGCTTTAGCCTGGCAGGAGCCATGTGACTTCTTCAAGGGATGAGAATTAGGCTTCCAGTAGCAACCTTCCCTCACCCCAGCCCATATCTCCTGTGGATCCCACAGACCATCCTACCCTGCTAACCCCCCGCCCTTTATTCCTTTGTACCATACCACAACTCCATTAGGTGCCCTCTGCTAACCCCAGGGAAGCTCCTCCCAGGGCAACAAGAAAGCAGACCCACACCCATCCTATGGTTCTTGAGATCCAATCCCAGCAGTTTCATCCCCAGCTCTGTAGCAGGAAACCTGCTGCAGTCTCCCTTTCCTCTATAACCCCATCCCCAAGAGATCATAAAGACCTTCTCCTCCAAACTTCCTTCCCCCCAACTCATCCCTATTACCCAGCCTCCAACACCAGCAAGCATTCCCTGTGAGCACACCAGCTGAACAGGACAAGAAAACAGGCAACTCACACACATCACACTTCAAAAATCCAAAGTGGAGACAGAAACCAAGGAACAAAACACCCACACAACAAAGACAAATCCAAAAATCATTTTATCATCCTAAATCCAGATGCTGAGATGCCAGTGTGAAAACATAACCAGCAACAGCCAGGGCAATATGTCTCCATATTGGTGGGAGCTATTCTACCATAGCAGGCCCTGAATATTCCAACATAACTGAAGTGCAAGAAAAGGACCTTAAAACCAACTATCTGAAGACGATAGAGGTCTGTGAAAAGGAAATGAATAAATCCCTTAAAGAAACGCAGGAAAACATAAACAGTTGAAGGAAACGAATAAAACTGTTCAGCTGACAATGGAAATAGAAGCAATAAAGAAAACACAAACTGAAGGAGTTCCGGAAATGAAAAATTTAGAAACGCGAATAGAAATTATAGAGGCAAGAGAATGCAAGAGATGAAAGGGAGTCTCAGGCATTGGATATATGATTGAAGAAATGGATATATCAGTCACAGAAAATGTTAAATCTAAAACAAACAAAACAAAACAAAACAAAAAGCTACTTACACAAAACATCCAGGAAGCCTGGAACACTATGAAAAGACTAAACTTAGGAATAAGAGGTATAGAGGAAGGCTAAGAAACTCAGCTCAAAGGCCTAGAAAATGTTTTCAAGAAAATCATAGAAGAAAGTTTCCCTAACCTAAAGAAGGAGCGGCCTATAAATGTACCAGAAGCATACAGAACACTAAAAAAAAATTGGACCAGAAAAGAAAATCCTCTTGCCATATAATAATAAAAACACTAAACTTACAGAACAAAGAAAGAATATTAAAAGCTGCAATGAAAAGACCAAGTAACATATAAAGGCTGACCTATTAGAATTACACCTGACTTCCCAATGGAGACTGTAAAAGCCAGAAGGGCTTGGACAGATGTGCTGCAGACTCTAAGAGACCACAGATGCCAGCCTGTGTACTATACCCAGCAAAAATTTCAGTCACCATAGATGGAGAAAATAGGATGTTCCATGATAGATAAAGTCAAATTTAAACGATGTCTACCCACATTTCCAGCCCAACTGAAGGTGCTAGAAGAAAAACTCCAACCTGAGGAGGTCAACTACAGGCATTAAAACAGAGAATAAATAATCTCACATCAGCAAAAGCAAAAGAAGAGAAAAAAATCCCCTCCACTCACTCCCACCACCACCAACAAAGTAACAAAAATTAACAATCATTGGTCATTGATATCTCCCAATATCAATGGTCTCAATAAAAAGACAGTAACAAATGGTTGCAAAAACAGGATCCATCCTTCTGCTGCATCCAAGAAATACATCTCAACATCAAGGATAGACATTACTTCAGGGTAAAAGGTTGCGAAAAATATCCCAAGCAAATAGACCTAAGAAACAAGCTGGTATAGCCATTTTAAAATCTAACAAAACAGACTTCAAACCAAAACCAATCAAAAGAGATAGAGAAGGATACTACACACCCATTAAAAGAAAAATCTACCAAGATGAAATTTCAATTCTTAACATCTATGCCTCAAACACAAAGGCACCCAAATTTGTAAAAGAAGCACTACTACAGCTTAAATCTCCCATTGACCCTCACAGACACACATAAAGACACAACAAAGAAAGAGAATCACAGACCAGTTTCCCTTGTAAAGATAAATATAAAAGTACTCAATAAAACACTTGCAAACCAAATCCAAGAACACATCAAAAAGATCATGCATAATTAAGTAGGTTTCATCCTGGAGATTCAGGAATGGGAATAGGGTGCATTCAATTGAGTTGTTGGCCAAGGGGGTCTCATGGAAACCCCCAAGCAACCCAGGCTGTTGCTGAGACAATTGGTTGCTCTCTGAAAACTGACAGCAGGGCCCCATTGTGGAGGACAACATCAACACAATTCATTGAACATGGAGTTGAGCTGGTGCCTACATGGAGCCTTCACCCCTATGTTCTAGTCTCTTTGCTGCAAATTACTATGCAGGCTACCAAAAAAGAAACATAGACACCAACAAAGCCACAAAATCTTTGGCCTACAATCTCTCCTGCCTGCAAAATATGCTGGGGCAATCAATGGTAGCATAGAATGTGTGGGAGTAATCGACCAATGTCTGATTTGATCTAAGGCAGAACCCACACCCTACAATGCTTGGGTAGCCAATAACTGAAACTAGATATCCCAGAGATCTAGGGTAAAACTAAACACTACTGGTGTAAAAAAAATAGATAAAATGATTCCTAATGACATTCTCCTTTACTCATAGATTGATGCCTTATATGATCATCATCAGAGAGGTTCCTTACAGATGGGAACAGATGCAGAGACCCACAGCTAGACTTTATGTGGAGAGAGAGAGAGTCTAAATCAGAAGTCTCTATCAAATCCGTCCCCTCAGAGCTCAGGGAATCCTGTGGAAGAGGAGGCAGAATGATTGTAAGAGCCAGAGGGGATTGAGGACACCAGGATAACAAGGCCTTTGGAATTAACTAAACAAGGCACATCTGAACTCACAGAGACTGAAGCTGCAAGCACAGGACCTAACTGGGTCTGTATGAGGTCCTCTGCATGTATATTATTGCTATTAGCTAATTATTTTTATGAAACTCCTGACTGTGAGAACAAGTGGGTCTCTGACTCTTGTGCCTGCTCTTGGGGTTCCTTTCCCTCCTTTGGTTTGCCATGTCCAACTTTGATATGATAGGTTTTGCTTCATCTTATTATATTTTATTTTGTCATGTTTAGTTGTTATCTCTTAGAAGCCTATTTTCTAATGAGAGATAGAAGGGAGTGGATCTAGGAGATATAAAGGGAGAAGAAGCCATGATCAGGATATATGATATATCTGATTTGGTTAAATGTTTTCATGGCTTTCTTCCTTCCTTTCTTCCTCCCTGGTTGCTTGCTTGCTTTCTCTCTCTCTCTCTCTTTCTTTTTTTTTGTTTTTGAGACAGGGTTTCACTGTGTAGTTTTGGTGCCTATCCTGGGTCTCACTCTGTAGATTAGGCTGGCCTTGAACTCACAGAGATCCACCTGACTCTGACTCCCTAGTGCTGGGATTAAAGGTGTGTGCCACCGCCACCCGGCTTTATGGTTTTCTTTTTGTATGATTGTAGGGATAATTGTATAAATTTAATGTAAATCCCAGAAATATAAGAAAAGGAGAACATTTAGAAATCACCTATAACCCCACCAATCTGTAGAAATAAGTCTACTCTTTGGATATCTAGGTAACTTACTCTCTTCGCTTTTCTGTGTCGTTTTCATTAGTAGAAATAAAATCATAGTGACCATTCTTTGTACTTTTCAGTTACATTGTACTACTATATGATTTATAGGTCATGCCTTCATAATCCTAATTTAAATGATTATGTCATAATCTATTACAATTAATATACCAATAATATTTTATCTTCTATTTCAGATTTTCATAGATACATAAAATGCATTTGATCATATGTACCCTCCCATACCTTCCCTCCAAACTTTCCATAGGCCATCTTCCAACCTCTCTCTCTCTCTCTTCCCTCTCCCTCTCCCCCCCTTCAACTTCATATCCTCTTCTTTTTAAAAAACCCACAGAGTCCAATTAGTGCTTTCCATATGCACAAGGGTGTGGTGTCATCCATGGCAGCACGGGCAGCCTACTAATGGCTATGCACCTTCTAATGAAAACCACATCTTCCTCCCTCAGCAGCCATCAGGTCCAGTCATAGTTACTTTTTCTCAGCGATTTGACCAGTTTTGAGTGTCTGCACTAACCACTGCTCCCATTCCAAAAAGCTTCACTGACTGAGGTTGAGAGCAGTCAGAGCCTTTGTGTATAAACGTATTTATTTAGAAGACAGTTTATCAACATAATCATTTAACAAAACAACAGTAGAAGGTTACCCCCTCCAGTCATGTTTACGTTATGAACTCTCTCCTGTAGAGCTGGCCTCAAATCAAATGAGAAAGTGGCTGGTTACCCACATAGTAGTTATGCAGTTATTGTGCAAGTGGTCACATCTTGCCTGAGAGGTTGAAGCTGAAATATGCAACGTTCAGCACACGGTAAGAACATGGATGTATTTTCTCTTACAACAGCCTGAGTAGCATCTTTTGGCATTATGAAATCAAGCCAGTAAGGAGGAATGTCCTGGTGAGTTCCAGGTTGATTTGTCTATGGTCTACCACTAAAGTACATAGTGTATTCAGAATTAGGAACTTACCATCTAGTTATGATGGAAAACCAAGAGGAATGACAATCATTTGTAGTATTTTGGAAACATGGGGACCTCCCTGATCAATATAATTTGTGGAGAGATTTGTCATGCCTGCCATTGAAATTTTCATTTAATAATAACCATGTCTTCTGGTAACAGCACCATGCACCCATGAATAGTACCTTCTGGTGGATGGATTTTCCGTCATTATGAAGATTCTGATACTATAAACAATGCTGTGGTGAACATTTTTGCATGCTTTTCTGAGATAATGCATATGAAATGCTTAGCACACATTGATTCATTGGCTCAAATATTACTGACATTGTCAAGTGTGGAACTAATAAGGAAAGAATAATAACCTAGAGTCATTCATATATACATATATGTGCATGCTTAAAAACAATATTATTGATTTATAGTTCTTTAAAATATAACATCAGAACCCTGATTTCCTTGGATCACCACCCACAGCAAATGTCATCACAGGAGCAACATTGCTAATTTGATAATGAAACACAGCCTGCCACTGTTTCCATTTCCATTTATTTGAGCATAAATGATGCCAAGTATTAATTCAGTAGACACTGACATTTCTGCATTTCGTCTTCGGTCTTCATGTCCTTTGCCCATAGTTTCTAAAGGATTCTGAAAACCTTATGAGAGTATCAGGACTTTCTACAGTTGGCAACAAGGACAGTCATTTTCAGAGCTGCAAACTTGTGGCAGTAGCAAAAAAAATGACCATCTTGCTCTTTGATTATTAGCTCCATACACATATGATGGTATTCACATTTGGCTTTAAGGGGATGTTGATAACCATAATAACCTGATAAAAATAATAGCTGCTATTTACTTGATGCCTTTTATGTACCCATGTTATCCAGGCTGCTCTAGGATTATTTTAATTAATCCTCTCAACACTGTAAGACAAGTTTTCTAATCTCTGAACTATAGCTAGAAGTTTTAGAGGGCTAATTATTCATCTTTCCTCCCTCCTAATTCTATCCATTGGAGAATAAATGTAGCACGACTCACCTATAATAGGATTTCCTGACGGCTTTACGGCCACATCTGGGATTTACCATGAGATTTATTTGAGTGCTTAACCCTACGCATATAAAATATAAATCTGATTACTTGCATTCTGCATATACATAACTGCACAATTGGTTTTTAAAATGTTATCGCTATTATTGAAACTGCATCATAAAGGGAGATGATTTAATGAGTAGCCTCTTCGGGACATCTCTCATAGTAATACCATTAGGCTATGGGAGAGCATCGTTACGGATGGGGGTCACTAGAGTTTGTCTAAGAAGTTTTTCTTCAGTTTTGAAGAAAAGTTTTTATAGTATACTCCAAGCTAAGACAGACCAGGAATTATGTAAACCAAGAAGTATAAAAAATAAACAAAAATGGGCTGAAAATGCCAGCTTTGATTGTGAATCATTCTTCAACTGTATTCAACTTTCCATTAAAGAGTATGCCTTGGTCATTACTGAAGGCTACACATCAGATATAGACTTGGAGTCTGTCCTCACAGAGAAGAAATAAATACAGATAAACCATAAATCTCTTTCTAATTTAAAGAGCAAGAACTATCTTTATGGAAAAATACAGTGAAAGTTGTGAAGCAATGGAGAAGAGAGCTCCAAGGACTTGGTGTTAGTGGAGTTTGAACAGCCTGTCCTGTGTGAGAGAAGGGGTGGAGTGAAGCAGAGGAGAATGTGGATGGCTCGAGGAAATGCAACACCAGTGTGGTTGTGGTCCAGGTTTGGTTGAGATTAAAATGGAGAGGTAGAAAGAAGATCGATGATGTAAGCCCCTGAAAGGATGTTAACATTTACGGAAAAACTTTATCCTAAGAACAATGAAAAAGTCACAATTTTTAATTTTTATCTCATTTTTTAAAGAGAGGAGTGACATGATCCTATTCACACGTACCTATCTTTGGCTACTGTAAAGAGAAGGACCAGATGGAGGATAAAGAAGATGGAGAGAGGCCAGTTAGGAGATAAAAAAGTAAAGTGATAGCAAATCATCATTGAAAGACATTTGCAAAAGAGACATTTATGTCATGAGAAACTGGAGGGGCTGGGATGCCATGGAAAGGGCTTGTAGATTGAATGTGCAAGAGTTCAGGGCAGGGCTCATGCATTTAAGGAATAGAAGGGAATTCCCTACATTGGATAAAAAGCTAACAGAAATAAAATAATTCAAGGATTAAAAGGCAAAGAAAATTAACGCACAACAGATAAATTAATGGAGAGCTGGGTTTTTTGAAAAGATAAATAGAGAATCTTCTAGCTAGACTAAGAAAAAAGAGAAAGAGATCAATAAACAAAGCAAGAGACAAAAAAATGGAAGAATTCTAACCGACACCATGAAAATGAGGATTATAAATGACTATTGTGAAGAGCTGTAGACTAACACATTGGGTGACATAAAATAATAATTTCCTGGGCACATATAAATTGCCAAAATAAAATAATGACCAAATAGAGAATCTGAGGAGAGCAGTAACTGGCAGTGTGGTTGTGAGAGTTTCCATTTGAAACACTCCCAGTTCTGAGCAGTCTGGGAGGTAATGGAACCTTCAGGAGGTGGCCTAATTCATGGCAGCTGGCCATGAGGATGAAGAATTTGAAGGTTATGGCAGCCCCTAGTTCTGGCCTCTTGATGTTCCCTGTTCCATCATGATGTGAGGGAGCTCCCAACATGCTCCCGCTGCCACAAACACTGCCTTGCCTTTTCTGACATGACACACTGAAGATAAAATAAATCTTTCCACCCATAAGTTGTTTTTCTAGGTGTTTTTTTGTCACAACCATGTAAAAGTGACTAATACTCTATAATAAAAAGTCTCCATTAAAGAAAGCAAACAGGACATAATGGCTCCAGTGAATCCTACAGACCATTTCAAATGACAATTAATAGTAACTCTTCCCGATTTATTATTATTATTTTTTAAATTGAAGGGGAAGATAATCTTTCCAAACATCTTCTGTGATCAGTGGTATATCAACGCCCAAACCAAAAATGAAATGAGAGAAGAGAGACAGACACACAGACAAAGAGAGAATACACGGGACCAAGGGAAAACTAGGGACTAATAACTCCAATAAGTATAGACACGGAAATCTAAACAAACCAAATCCAAATGCGTAATAAAAGTACAATTGACCATAATTACTGGGATTCATGCCAAAGTTCAAAAATGTTGCAACATAAATCAATCAACATATGTGATTTATCATGGAAAAGTTAATGTCTTAAACATGGGACTGAGGTGTGCAGGTGCACATTTTCAAATGAGTATATAATGTACCTTGATTACATCTCCATCTCATATCCTCTTACCCTCCTCTAGGATCTGTAAGTGAGAAAAAAAAACATGTGATGCTTATCTTTTTTAATTTAATTCACTTGATATGATAGTCTCCAATTTCACCCATTTTCTCACAAATGGTCTAGCTCCATTCCTTTTATGGCTGAATAAAATGTCGTGTGTGTGTATTTGTGTGTGTGTGTGTGTGTGTGTGTGTGTGTCTCTGTGTGTGTGTGTGTGTGTTTGTCTGTATACTGAATTTCTTTACCCATCATTGCTAACAGACATCTAGGCTTCACATGCTTATATGTAGAGATCTCTATGATATTTTGACATGAGTCTTTTGGTTATATTCAGAGATGGTATCACCGGGTCATAGGTAGATCTAATTTGAGTGTTTTGAGGAGCCTCCATATTGATTTCCATAATGGCTGAACTAATTTGTATTCCCACCATAAGTTTATCAAGGATCCCCTTTCTCTGCATCTTCACCCGCATTCATGGTTATTTGTTGTCTTAATGACTGTCATTCTGACTGGGGTACAGTGGACTCTCGATGAGAGATGCCATGGACATTCTCAAAGCACACCTCTCAGTATGCGAGGGCATTTTTTAAAGAGATGATTAGATCATAAGTACTCTGACCTAACAAATGGCCTAATCGAGTCATGGATTCTGATCGATTCAAAATTTGAAAAAAATACGGTAGGTAGGGCCGGGTTGGCAGAGGCAGGTGACGAGGCATGTTGCCTTTGGGTGTGTCTTGCCCGGCTCCTTTCCTGCTGCTGCTCTGCTCTGTCTCCTGTCCATCAGGCTGTGAGCTGCTCCACCAGGCCCTCCCTGCCACATGGAGCAAAACCTCTGAAACCCTGAGCAAGATTCAACTGTTTCCGGAGGTACTTGGTCACAGAGACAAGGTGCTAGATAACCCAGCACAGGAACAAAATCAAAGACCGGAAAACTAATGATCTTTAAATAGATGCAAAAGATAGCTTTTGATAAAGTTAACATAATTTCATGATATTCAAAAACCCTGAAAGAAATTAGGTACAGAGGGAAGGCAACTTAGCATACTGAAAGCTGTATTTGACAAACAAACATCACCCAGAAACTGTTTTATTAAGGTTCAGAACAAGGCATTGGCTCTAACTTTCACCCGCTTTTACTCAACATAGTCCTAGCCTGAACAGCTAGGCATAAGAAAAAACATAACGAACATCCAAATTATGAAGGGGGAAGCCAAACTGTTCCTGTTTGCAGGTAACATAGTCATGTTTATAGAAAAAGCCAGAGTCAGTGAAAAATCTTTTACAGATAACAAGGAGATTCAACAAAGTAGCTCACCTCTGAACTAATTATAACCTATCTAAAAATGAAATCAAGAAGTCGAGACAATTCCATTTAAAATGGTACAAAAGCAGCCAAGGGAAAAAAAAATAATGTGGGATGAAAGATTTCTGTTCTGGAAAATACAAAGCATGGATGAAAGAGATAGAGGAAAAGTAAGTAGATGGAAAGGTAACCCATGGTCTTGGTTGCCTTTTTCATTGCTGTGACAAAATACCAAAAGGAGGCAGAGGGAGGCAGGGCTTATTTGGGTTCCTGACTGGGTGGTGTGGTCTATCACCACAAGGGAGACACAGCAGATGGAGAAAGAGTCAGACCGCATCCTCACTGCTTCCCTGACTGTATCCATAATCAGGGAGCTGAGAGATGGATGCTGGTCCTCTACTCCTTTCTCTTTTCCATTTACTCTGGGACCCCAGCCCATGTGATGGCACTGCACGCATTCAGGGTAGGTCTGCTCACCTGAGGCAAACCTCTCTGGAAATGCTCTCATATATACATACACGTTCCAAGGTTAGTCTAGTGACTCCAAATCCCATTGAGTTACATGTAGATGATATATTGTACACCCCAATGAACCTATCTGGGGGTCAGAGAACAGCCACTATATTATAAAACATAGGTTTGGGCTGTGGTAGCATACCCCTTTAATCCTAGCATTCAGGAGGCAGAGATCTGTCTGGATCTCTGTGAGTTCAAAGCCACACCAGAAACAGCAAGGCATGGTGACACACGCCTTCAATCTCAGGAAGTAATGGCAGGAAGCAGAAAGGCATGAGGACCAGGAACTAAAGCCTGGTTAAGCTTTTTGGCTTTCAACAGCAGTTCAGCTGGGATCCATTCAGGTGAGGACTCAGAGGCTTCCAGTTTGAGGAAACAGGATCGGCTGAGAAGTTGTCGAGGTGAGGTTAGCTGTGGCTTGTGTTCCGTCTCTCTGATCTTTCAGCATTCACCCCAATATCTGGCTCCCGGGTTTGTTTTTATTAATAAGACCTTTTAAGATTTGTGCTACAGTTATAAACAAGATTAACCATCACACTCATGTTCCTGGATTGGAATAGTCAAAACAGCCAAGGTACCCGAAGTGAGCTACATATCCAGTGCAGCCCCTATTCAAGTATCAATGCCGTTCTTTATAGAGATAGAAAAACATGTAAACTTGGGGAAGAGCCACAAAAAAACCTTAACCAATCTTGAGCAAAATGAAGAAAGCTAAAGGCATCACACTTTCTCACTTCAAAATATATCTCAAAGCTATAGTAACTAAATCAGCAAAACACTGGTGTAAGAACTGATACCCAGACCATAAACAGAAAGACAAGAAAGAATTTATAGTCAACATATTTTTGACAGGGAAGGTAAGAATACACAATGAGGAAAGGATAACATTTTCAATAAATGTTGCCAAGAAAATTGGATACCAACATAAATAAAAATAGGCTGGCTGTCTTCCACCAGCTACAAATATCAACCCAAATGTCAGATCTGAAGCAATAGAACTACTAGAAGGAAATATGTGGGAAGCGTTTTAGGACCTTGACCTTGGCAAAGATCTCTTTGAAAGGACTGCACAAGCAACAAGACAAAAATCAAACAAACAAACTAGCAATATCACGTGAAGCTAAAATTCAGCACCATGAACAGAATAGTTAACATGGCTAAATACTGTAACTTAAAGAATGGGAAATAGTCTAAAACTATGTCTGGCAAGGAATTAACATCCAGAACGTAAAAAGATCTTAAATAATTTACAACAAGGACCAAACAACAGCCACAGCCCCTCACAGATCATCCAGTTTAAAAAAAAGAGTTACAAACGTCAGTGGACATTTCTTAAATATGTGAAAATGAACTATTAGAAAGCTAGCATTGCCTACCAACACTAATCACAATGTAGAACACAAGGAGATAAAGCCTCCATGCCTACCATAAAAAAGGCAATGTTGGGAGTACAGAGAAAGGAAGGATGCTGTAGAAAATGTAAATTTTCACTGACTTCTGGAAAATAGTAGAGAGGTTTCTAGAGAAACGTAATAGGACTAACATATATTTCAACCTTCCCACTGCCCGAAGGAAATGAAGTCAGTCCATCAGAGATATGCACACGTTTATGCTTATTGCAGCAGTAGTCACACTAGACAGGACATGAACCAACTTAAATTATCACCAGTAGAAGAATGGGTAATGACAATGTGCCATATACATTCAATGGAATACTATAAATCCCTGAAAGAAGAAATCTTTTCATATGTAACAATATAGTTAGACCCAGAGGATGGTCTGGCCAAGAAAAATACACCAAGCACAGAAGGCAAATATCTAATCTGTGGAATTTTCCAAAGCTAATCCCATTAAGGTTAAGAGTTGTTGGGTAGTGGTGGTGGCCCACGCCTTTAATCCCAGCACTCGGGAGCCAGAGCCAGGCGGATCTCTGTGAGTTCGAGGCCAGCCTCAAGTTCCAGGAAAGGCACCAAAGCTACACAGAGAAACCCTGTCTCAAAAAACAAACAAACAAACAAACCAAAAAAAAAAAAGTTTTGCCGGGCGTTGATGGCACACGCCTTTAATCCCAGCACTTGGGAGGCAGAGTCAGGCGGATCTCTGTGAGTTCGAGGCCAGCCTGGGCTACCAAGTGAGCTCCAGGAAAGGCACAAAGCTACACAGAGAAACCCTGTCTCGAAAAACCAAAAAAAAAAAAAAAAAGAGTTGTTACCAGAAGCTGGGGAGAGTAGAAGGCAGTGGGAATGGGGAGAGATAGGTCAAGGGGTACAGTGGTACAGTCAGATAGATCGAATGACTCTCGGTGATCTATAGCACAGAAGGTGAATGTGGTTAACAATGGTGTGCTGTGTCACTCAAGACAGTAAGAAGAATAGAATTTTGAATGGATTCACCATAAGACATAGTGAATTTTAAGTGATATGTTAATTACCCTGGTTCGAACATTGTCCAATGAATAAATAAAACAGAACATTCTGTTGTACACCATAAACCTGCACAATTATCACTACATGTCAATCAAAATGTAAAAATGTAAAGATCCACAGTAAATATTACTTCTGCTTGTAACATGTTGGAAGCATCTATTCCAAAAGTCCTTCCTGAAGCCCAACAGCCCTCATTATATCAGACTGAAAAATGTAGTGAGACTAAAGGGGGAAAAAAGATGAGTAGGGAGAAGTGTAAGATTGGAAGAAAGAGAAGAGGGAAAAACAGCATTAGCAAAAGAAATATAAAATAATTATCATCTGCATGCAGAGTAACTTGAAATCTGATAAAAAAAATTCTAAAATGTATTTGAGGATTCACAAAGGTGTGAGGAGGGCCTATGTAAGTTCCTCAACACTGACTGTTAGGAAATGATACCATCACGTACAGATGCACAGGATGTTCAATCATTAGTATAACAAAAATGCCCAAGACTTGGAGAGAAGATAAGAAAACCATAATGAAAGTTATAAACAATTGAACAAGGGTTGACTTGTACCGCGCTCGGAGACAGGATCTCATAAACACCTATGAGCAGGTGTGGTCTTCCCAATTAGTAAAACATTCAAAGCGATTTCCCTGAGTAGTCTCTGATTTCCCTTCCTACCCCAGTACAGAAACACATGATTTCTAGAATACCAGTGAATATAACACACAGGTAAACGATGAGGGTATATTGGAGCCAGCAGACAATGTGACACTGGCAGAGAAATGGGAAAATATCCTGAAAACTGAATGGACAACCCAAACGTGATGTAGGTACAATACTCAGGAGAGGGCACACTGCAAACAAGATGAGAAAAAGTGGACTGGCTAGGGGAAGGGTTGGGGATGCCACTGGAAACAATAAACTGTGTCTCCACTTCACTGCCGAAGCAGTGATCAACAGTAGGGCGAGTTAGCCTTCATTGCAGGAACATAAATGCATGCACCGGGGAAGCACCTTCAAAAGAGGAGTGGCTTATTTTGGAGCTTCCTCTCATGGCTTGAGTCTATCATGGTTTGTGGCCCTGGGCCTGTAGAGAGGCTGACTATCCTAGCAGGGAGTATGAGGCGACAAAGCTGTTCACGCCATGGTTCTTGAGGAGTGACTCACAGAGAGGAGTAGCAGGGCTCTCAAAACACCCTTCAAGGTAATTCCTAGGACTTCCTCACCCCCCCTCCCCCAAGCCCTAACTCCTGAAATCTGCCATACCTCCTCATGACACAATATCTAGAGACCAAGTCTTCAGGATGCGAGTTTCCGGGGAACATTCAAGATCCAAAGCACCGCAAACCCTTAATGATTTGAATGCTGAAAATTTTTTTTCCTAATATATAGGGGAAAGTGTGCCAGAAAATTGTCAAGTTACTTGGATAGCAGAAAATGTATATCTTTTTATTTTTTAAAGAAGAAAAGGCAGGTGGATAGAAAAACCTGGATAAGTTTTACTATATAAAGAAGATATGAAAATATAACATAAGTGCTGTGGGATGTTCTGTATGGCAAATGTGTTGCTAATAAAACACTGATTGGCCAGTGGCTAGGCAGGAAGTATAGGCGGGACTAACAGAGAGAATTAAAAGAACAGGAAGGCAGAGGGAGTCACTGCCAGCCACTGCCAGCATGTAAAGATGCCGGTAAGCCACAAGCCATGTGGCAAGGTATAGATTTATAGAAATGGATTAATTTAAGATATAAGAACAGTTAGCAAGAAGCCTGCCACGGCCATACAGTTTGTAAGCAATGTAAGTCGCTGTGTTTACTTGGTTGGGTCTGAGCAGCTGTGGGACTGGCAGGTGAAAGAGATTTATCCTGACCGTGGGCCAGGCAGGAAAACTCTAGCAACACATAAGAACTGTGAGTAATACTGCTAGAGCATCCAAGCTGACGAGAACTTAGTAAAGAGACTTGGAGTGTTTGTTTCCAGAGTTTGGAAACCAAGGCCCAAGGCCCATGAGCCAAGTTCGTTTTTGTGAAATTCTACTAGGACTCAGCCACTCTGTGGGGCTTTGACACTATGCTAGAAAAGTTTAGTTCTTGTGAGAGACCTATGACCCATAAGGCCTAAATTATTTACTATGACTTCTCAGAAGGAAAAAAAAAACATGTGCCAACTCTACTTACAGTCATTCAGAACACATTTGTGTAATTACCAATATAAGAGAATCTATATTGTTGGAGGCTAAAAGTTTTCTTCCTATAATCTTTTTATATTCTTGTTTATTGGTTTTACTTAGTAAAAATTTCATAAAGGTTTGTCAAATATATGTACTGTAGGTGCAAAGTAAGTAAATAGTTCATGATTCTACAGCTGAATTAAAAAAAATCTGCCCTTACATCACATAAGTAGTAATTGAATGCAAGCAAACCCCTTTAACGTACATTAACTCATGCAACTGTTCTATATATTCTAAGCTCCAAATGACATTCACACCTTTTACAAATAGCAGAGCTGGGAATTGAGCCAAAGTCCCCAAGCTCAACGCTCGGTCATTGCAGTACAATCTTGTTTCCTGTGATGGAATTCTTAGGCAGCTCAAAGACTGGAACATAAAACAGGTAACAGAAGAAATCATGTTGTGTGATAAATACGACCAAAGTAGGGAAAATTTGGGAGGAACAGCGGTAGGGGGGTATAATTCTGTCTTGAAAGATCTTTCATGGAAGGTAAGATCTGAGCAGAACTCTTAATGATGCGGAGCAGGGTGCCCAGTGCAATGAAAACAAGGTCTCTTGCATGAGAACAGATAAGACATGTAACACTATGGAAGTAACAACATGGCGAGGTCTCTGCAAGCTGCATTCTTCCTTCTACAAGCCATGTTGTTACTTCCACATGTTTTTTTCTTGCCACAAGAATGAGAGTCATTCAGCAGAGTCATGTTGACATTTATGAGAACAGGGAGGAGACTGTTCAAATATATTCAGGTGGAGACCATTCAAAAATCCATTGCTACAATAGCTTTATGCTCTGTGGTATGGAATACCTGTCACTGGGAGATACCAGAGGTTTGTTAACAGTGATTTAACATGATCTGATGTGTCCAAACAACATGACTGGGACACCAAGGGAACTGTACTTCAAGTACTGAGCCCATGGCATGCAGTCCTTTCCAGACAAAAGATAAAGAGATCTGAATGAAGACATGTATAGACTCTCCTTTGTGTGTTCCTGGGATGTGGAATGTTATGCTCACGTGGTCATGAACATCTGGGGATATTCAAAAGGCAAAGGCATGAGATATATACTACATGTGTTCCCCTCTCACAAAGCTAGGTGGCATCTGGATCCCTCTCATTGGTCAGTTTTTGTCTATTGTTCAGCTGTGTTAGTAAATATAAGATCTTAGACTACTGTGCCAGTGAATATTGGATTCATAACTACTGATCTGAAATGCAAAGCAGAAGAAACTACCCTCTAAACACCATCTACAAAGCCACACTCAGAGTTCTCAGCAGCAGCTTCTCTGTAGTGGCCCGAGAGTCTCCAGTTACCAATAAGGTCGCCTGCGGAGCCGCCACATGGCAAAGCACAACTCTTAAGTGGGAAAAGGCACATATCTTTCACTGGAAAGGCAACATGATGGGAGGTGGTGATCAGTGAATCATTCACACCTTTGCTGTAGGCGTGGCCTTTCCCCCAGGTCCTTTGAGGTTAGGAACCTATCTGATGAGAAGCATCACTGGTTTTAAGTGCCACTGCCTATGACATTATGAGTTAATGGGATTGCTTGTTTCTGTTGCTTTAGAGAGTGAATACTATAATCATGTTCCTCTGGGATAGGAGAATGGGTACAGAGAGAAGAGAGGACAGTGAAATAAAATAACTGGTGCATGGGGAGGAAGAAGAAAGAACTTTGCAAAGAAGCTGTCAACTTATCTGGTTTTGAATAGTCTGATTTTATTTACTGAGTCATTATTTTTAGTATAGCTCAGATAATCTTAGATGATTTGTTATTATTATTATTATCATTATCATTTGTAGCATGAATCTTAAAGGGTCTTATTAATAAAAACAAACGTGGAGCTGGGGTATTGAGGTCAATGCTGGAAGATCAGAGAAGCAGAACAAGCCACAGCTACCTCACCTCGCCAGTTCCTCAGCTGATCCTGTTTCCTCAGGCTGGAAGCCTTTGAGTCCTCATCCAAATGGATCTCAGCTGAATTGCTTCTGGAAAGCCTAAAAGCTTAAACAGCCTAGTTCCTTGTTTTCATGCCTTATATACCTTTCTGCTTTCTGCCCTCACTTCCTGGGATTAAAAGCATGAGTCACCATGACTGGCTGTTTCTATCGTGGCCTTGAACTCACAGAGATCCAGGGGATCTCTGCCTCTGGATTGCTAGGATTAAAGGTGTGAGTGCCACCATTTTCTGGCCTCTATATCTAGTGGCTGTTCTATTCTCTGACCCCAGATAAGTTTATTAGGTTGCACAATATGTTGGGGAACATATCACCACAATTATTATTATTTTGCATTAGTTTTTCACATAGCCTAGGATGGCCTTGAACTCCTGACCTTCCTCCCTCTTTCTCCCAAGCTTGAGATTACAGGCAAGCACCGCTGTGTCTTGTTCATCTCAGATTTTAAAGGTACATTAAATACTGTGTTATCCATCTGTGCCATAGTATTCCTTATAACATTCCTAACAAAGGAGCATATTCATTCACCTCAAACACTTCTAGGAGCCTCATCTCTTGAAGCCTTCCTGAAGGCAACCTGTTACTGTTGAGGCTAGGATTACAGTTCTATATGTGGAGCCCAAATCTGTGTGTTCCCAAAGCAAATCAATGAAACTCATTTCCATCTTACATCATACACGTCCTCCACTTGTGCCTACATTTTACTCAAGGGCTGGCAGAGTGAAAGCTTTAAGTGGGGGGATATCTGCTTCAACCCCAAATGAGATCAGATGTTGCTAATTTCTTTCGTCTCCTTGTATTTGATTTTGTCCCACAAGTGATACGAAACTCCTTGTTTTGACAGCTCATTACAGAAATGACTATAGCTCAGTTGCCAGCTCGTGGAATCCCAATTATAAATTGTTCTTTTAATAACACTACACTTTTGCCTAACTCAGAATGCTTTGATCTGGTTTTTCTGAAAACTACTATAAAACAAAACAAGTAGCTGTGGTGTTACCATGTAGATTTTCTACTATCAGAATGATAACCATAAAATCACAGATCAATAGTCCTCTAATAAGTAGGGGCTCCCTGCTGTGTGATGGTCATATGAAATGCCCTCTTCCCAAAGAGGTATACTCAAACTTTGTCTTGAGAAGCCTATGTAAAACAGGCATTTGGGGTTCCCTCTGCCATGTCAGATGCTTGACCGCATGGCTTGGATTGGCTTGATCTTGCACGTGTAGGAACTACACTCCCTACAAACATGTCCTTTCTTTGGAACTAAATGCCAATCAGTCTCCAACTCATAACTTTCTGGCTACTTGACTTGTGTTATCTTTATAGTTGTTTTTAGATATGTGACTCATTTGCTTAGGTTATACATATTCTTATATCTGGCCCCCTTCTGCACTAAAACCAGTAGGCTCTTCTCCCTCTGAGAGCCAATTTAGTAAATATTTCTTCCCCCTTTCAAATTAATTACATCTTCTAACTTGTCTAGATGGGACTCAACCTTAACTAGAAACAGGTAAGTTAAGGACTACTGCCAAAGGCAAAAAAGCAGAAAAAAAAATAATGAAATAATATTAACCTAAGCATCTTACATCTGACTCATGTCTGGATGTGCATTGCATTATTTCCTGCCCAGCAGGCCATGTGTAGTATCACAGCCAGTGAGACACACAGAAAATGCACTGGGGGCTGACATGGGTTGTGTTCCTGTCAAAATCTGGACCAGAAAGTGATGCCTTCCCTCCTTGGCCTTTCCCATCATTCCTACTTGAGGTGTTATAGGGTGGGAGGGTATGTAGATGCCGTACCTACTAGAGTTTGCTGGTCAACGAACCATCCTAAATGTAGCAGATTGATTTGCCGAGCTCATGATTTTATAGATAACAATCTGGATTGGCCTCAGGTTGTTGGGTCTTCTAGATTCTGGCCATTTGGCATATCCATCAGCTGCCAGGTCAACCAGGAACTTCCTGGTCTGTAGAGTTGATAGAGTTTACAGTTGTAGTCCCCATTTCTAACCCTCAAGGTCTTCCATCCTCCAACAAGTTATCTTGGTTAGGAATGATGATGCAAGAATGAAATTGAAGTGCCCAAATTCTCTCCCAGCTCAGACTCCAAACTGTACAACCTTGCCCCCCAGGCAAACTGAATCAGCTCAGGCAAGATGCCAGGCAGTACAGACCCAAGGGCTGGACATTTAGTTTTGGCCTCTTGCTGAGAGACATGTACAAAGAAACAGATCTGTTTCTTCCATCTATCCCGAATACCAAAATGGCAATGGGACCACCTACCTCTCACCTTCCTGCAGTGTAACTGATGAATTTTTTTTCTTCATTTTTCTTTATTAAGAAATTTTCTACTCATTCTACATACCACCCACAGATCCCATCCCCTTCCTCCTCCCACCCCCTAGCCCTCCCTCCCAAGCCACCCCACATCCCCACATCCCCACATCCCCACATCCCCCAAATCAAGGTCTCCTAAAAGCCTGCCCATGCACCAGGGATGGATCCCGATCCCCCTGTCTGGGTGGCCCCCACAAACAGTTCGAGCCAAACAACCGTCTTCCGTATCCAGGGGTCCTAGTCCAGTCCTGTGGGGGCTGCACAGCCACTAGTCTACAGTTCATGGGTTTCCACCAGTGTGGCCGGTCATCATGATCTTAAAATCCCCTGCCTGCAGAATCCCTCCTCTCTCTCATTGATTGGGTTCCTGGAGCTCAGCCTGGTGCCTGGCCGTGGATCTCTGCATCTGCCTCCATCTGTCACTGGACAAAGGCTCTATGATGACAGTTAGGGTATTCTCTAGATCAGTAACCAGAGTAGACCAGTCTAGGCATCCTCTAGACCACTGCCAGCACTCCCAGGTGAGGTCATCCTTGTGGATTCCTGAGAGCCTCTCCAGCACCCCGCCTCTTCATATTCCCATGATGTCCTCAACTGATGAATATTTTAACTCATGAGTGGGTGTTGTTTTTGTTATACTGAAGGGGTTCTAGTAGCTGGGCCTCATGATGAGGAAGCAACCCTCACTCTAGAAGGAAATATTTCAACTCTTTAATATCAGAACCCCCATACTCTGCATGCCACTTCGAGTACTGGTCTGCTGAGCATGTGTGTCTTTTCTCAGTCAACTTTGCAGAGAATCTGCATGTCTCAGGTCTGTGCATGATTTCCACTTTGAATTATCTGCCTTGCCTTTTGAATGGTTGCAGCTCCTGTCAGTGGTAACTGAGATCATCCACATCCCAGAGGAATTACTCTTTAAGCCACCTTCCTCCAGATTCTTCTGAGGCTCCCTTTATCCTGTCTTGCTTTCCAAGCAGCCATCTTTGTGCTGGTCTCCTTGTGTGACTCAGAAAGATTCAGTCTGTATGATGTTTCTTCTTCCATTGACTTCCCTTCCTTGGTACTTTTCTCACCTCTAGCATGGGCGGCTCTGCCTCGTATGCACCAGACACTCAAATTTGCTGAATTGGATACAAGGATAAATTCTTAAACAAGACATAATAAGAACTCTATCAACTAGACAGTCATTTGTTTAAAATATGTATACTTAAATTTCAAAGATCCCATGGAAGAACAGAAGGGCTCCAAGTAACTTACATTTCATTATGAATTTGTTTTAATCATGTTCCGACATCCATGTACTTGATGCCTTAACATCTGCCTTACAGGTATATGTTAGATAAACTTTGTTCTGTACAATCAATAAAATGCCAAGGGCACCTTGTCCGAATCTTCTTGAAAGGGAATTCTCTTCCCGGGGGCATGGTTTTCAAACACACCCCAAGTAATCCAAAGTCCACAAAGTGAACTAACTTTTTATCAGCAAAGAATACTTGAACTACAGTAAACCTGCTTTAATAACCCTAAGGTTGGGTGTATACAACCAAAGACAGTACTCCTGGGCCTAGGAATGTGCTGAAATTGATTACTATCCTGGATCCCAAACATATGAATCCCAAGTTTTTACCTTGACGTTTTATTCTCACAGAAGCCACCATGAAGGGCCTTAGCTACCATAACAAATCTGGACTGATGTTTCCTCATGTGCTCTGCCATTCTGTACATCATGTATTCTCTCTCTCTCTCTCTCTCTCCACTTCAATGTCTTTCCAGTGGCAGTGATTTATTTCCTGGTCCTCAGACCTCGCAGTACCTAAATACTAACAAGCCCATTCATTCATACATCTGTCCACTGTCCAGGGAAAGCTGAAGTGAACCAAAGGGTAGGTTTACTTTGCTATTAGAGGGACCAGAAATAGAATGGACCTGTAAGAAGGAAACCCCGAATTTGTCAGCAAAATGAAGAGCTACATACAGAGTTCTAGGCACTTAAAAAAAGACCACAGAAGGGAAGAAGAGAATTAGATCTGCCCACTTCATTGTAGTGTCTTAAATGTTTGCTGAGTATGCGAATGGGGTTGGGCAGAAATTGCCTTCATTTCTCCATGTTGACTTTAAAGTCTCACCAACATAATTGGCTAAACATGAGCAGAACAGGGACAACAATAGACATGCTAACATGGACAGTGTGCTGGGGGAGCCCAGGAGGCTTCAACCCTATATAAAGAACTGTAGACATCTAAGCTTGCTGAGGGTGAGAGAAATAGTCTCCCCTGAGGATGAGCATACCAATTAGTTATCCAATATCTAATAGTCAGTCCTGAATACATACATATAAGGAACATTGAGTAGACTGAACAGGTTTTACTTATGTATTTAGAAATACAGCAATTAATGAAAAAAGATGGGGAAAAGGGGGGTGGAGTCACAAAAAATAAAAGAGAGGTATATGGGAGGGGTTAGAGGGAAGAAAGGGAATCGAGATGTGATGCAATTATAATATCAAGAAAAGAAATAATAATAAAAACTACTATAGGTAATGCTCCCATATAGCCAAGACTGAGAACTACTGGAACAGAGGCTTCCTATTCAAAACAGGACCTGTGGACCAGAAGCATGGACACAACCTAGGAAACTAGTGTTCTGGAATCAACCTGTGCTGGCATGGGAGATCCAGAAGGTGTTTACTGATGCTATGTGTGTGGGCTGTTGAAACTGAAGGGTATAATTACAATCAGTAAATTCCTTCTAACCCCCAGATCAAGAGCTAGCTGCTAAATTCTAGCAGCACACCACCAATTAGGAGCGTCTTAGAAGTTCAGCATCTTGATCTCCTCACAACCTCAATCAATTCTTTCTAATTTGGATATGCACATGAACTACATGAGACTCTTACTAGGATGTCCAAACTTTACGCCTGTTCAAGTTCAAGGCACTTTAAAATGCTATCTGCTGTAGATACCCACTGACAAAGGAAAACTTAGTTTTCTCCAGTGGAATCTCACTGAGGATGTTAACTACAACTCAGGGTAGGCCCCGTGCCCAGGAGTAGCTGGCCAACACAAAACAAACTCAGTGGCATTTGTGTAGACTTTTTGGCTCCTTTTATTTGGTTTGGCCATTTTTTTTTTGAAAAATTTGCTTATATATTTTGGTTTCTGGTTTTGTGGGGTTTGTGTGTGTGTGTGTGTGTGTGTGTATGTTTCTGAGTTTTTGTTTATTTGTTTTTTAAAGAGGGAGGGCTTGGAGTTGGATGTGTGGGGAAGAGCTGGGAGGAGTTGGGGGAGGGAAAAAGAGTATATGAAATAAAATTTTGTTGACAAAAACATAATGTAGCTTCATAAATCAACCATGAGGAATAGACTCATGGTTGACTCCAAAACTCTTAGTGGATGTCTAAAGCCATAGAGAAGTGAGTCCACTACATAGATATTGCATTTTGAGATTTGAGAGTAAAACTTGCATAAATTTAATTTTCCTTCTTTATGATTTCAGGGATGTAGATCTGTTCATGCTAGATATTTTTGCATATATTTTTTCCTTATGTCAAAAACTTTTACCTTTTCAATGAAAAAAGCATGATGTGGCTTCCTTTGCATATCCAAATTGGCAGCGTGATGACTTTTGTACTTTGGAGTCATTATTATTTAAAATATGGGTTCCTTGAACATGAACATTGAGCTACTACAGCAATCCAATACCCCATTAGATGAATATTGAATGATGAATGGACGGGTAGCATATACAGCGTGGATATAATGAGTGAAAAGGTGATCTGCATTCTGGGATACTTAGAACAATGCACAATTTAAAACTGAGAAGTTGCTCATGTCTGGAATTTTCCATTTGTTGTCTTTGATTGGAGTTGTCTTTGGGTGACTGAAGGTGTAGCAAGTAAAGTGACAGCTAAGAGGGGACTAACATGTGATGCCACTGCCATGCTGTGATCTCACTGAGTCCTTTCACTAAACATCCTCAAAGAACCCTCGATCCTTATACCTACTTTTATTCTTTAGCTTACATAGGTTATTTCCCTGTTTGCTCTTACTGCTAAAATCAAATATAATCTCTACTATGTAAGAAGACATAACTATTCTGCTTATTTTGCTCCCTAACTTCCATCTAGAATTTTCTTGGGGTAGTTCTTTAATTACTTGGTTTTTCTTTATTACCATTAATCCATTTTTTTGGTATACTGATAGACTATCACAGTCTGGGAAATTTATGAACAATAGAAATTTGAGATCTGGAGAGATGACTCAGTGCAGAAAGTGCTTGGCACATAAGCACCATAAGCACGAGGGCCAGAGATTAGGTCTCTACAATTTCAGAAAGCCACGAGGTGACACAGGTCCCTAATATCAGTGCTCCTATTGTTGATGCGAGTGGGTAAGGAATCCCTGGAAGTTCTTGGGTCAGCTAGACTGGCAGTACACGGCTGTGAATAAGAGACCCGGTCTCAGACAATGGAGATGGTCAAGATGGACACCCAAGGTTAGATCTGACCTCCACATGCAGCAAGAAGTAGGAGGAGAAGGAGGAGGAGGAGGAGGAGAAGGAGGAGGAGGAGGAGGAGGAGGAGGAGGAGGAGGAGGAGGAGGAGGAGGAGGAGAAGAAGAAGAAGAAGAAGAAGAAGAAGAAGAAGAAGAAGAAGAAGAAGAAGAAGAAGAAGAAGAAGAAGAAGAAGAAAGGGAAGGGAAAGAAGGAGAAGGAGGAGAAGTAGGACGACGACAATAACAACAAGGAGGAAGAAGAAGAGGAGGTGGAAGAAAAATCAATCTGGCCATTGGTTCCTAATAGCCGGGGCTTCAGCTCCAGTCCGAGAGAATGGTCCTGGCCTCTGGCAAGGCCTTCATGCTGCAGCACTGCATGGCAGATGGTGGAAATACAAGAGAGGACAAGAACCAAAGAATAAGCAAAGGCCAAATGTGCTTTCCATCCCAAACGCATGTGAGAACATGATCCACACAGGAGGGCAGAGCCCTGTGATCTAACCATCTCCTTTAGGCCTTCCCTCCCAACTCCGTAACACTGGGAAGTCGGTTTCCAACACATAAGCTTCATGGAAACATTTGAGCCAGAGCAACCATCAAGGTCATAGTTCACTTACCGATTGATCTATGACCCTGCAAAGGCCAAGACCATGAACTCATCTGTAACCCTGTGCAAAGCAGCACATAGTAGGGGCTCAGGAGATGTTCGTTAACTATGTAGGTTTCTCCAGATTCGTGTAGAAACTCCTAAAAATATAGTTATCTCTAATGACATGTATCTGGGACAAATGTGGAGGCAAACCTCAGTAATAGGTATAAATGACAAAAAGGATTGCTTTTCTGGCTATGATCTCTGCCTAAGCACTTAGGAAAAACTGAAAATTAAAGGCTATTGCTGCTTGTTTTGTTGAATAATACATCTGCAAACTAGAAAACTGCATGTCTATTTTATTTACCAGCACAAATGCCCATTTGCTCACAGACATAGCTGTTTGCAAGCAAATTTTGTTCCCATGCAAAACAAATGTAAATTTGGCATTAAGCAAGTGCCAATTATTTCCTGAATGTGGAAGGGAGAGGAAGGGTGATTTAACAGGCAGAGGCTCTGGATGAGGAAGCAGAAGAGGCGGCCTAGCTCAGCTGCGCAGGGCTTTTTCATCATAAGGAGTGAATGTTTAATCCACTTAATTGGGTGGGCATTCACTGTCGGTGAGCAGAGGCCCAGTGTTCCGTGTCATTTTCTTTCCCTGGGAGATGGCTGCCATGACCTTCGACAGTCTCCTCCACCGGCTGCTGAAAAATAGGAAGCTAATTTAGGTTTGTTCTCATGTTTCTTTCATGCGGTGGAGAGGATTCGTTTGATAAGCCCTATGTCAGTTTTTATTGTGAGGCCTGATTACTATGATTAATTTTAATACTACTAGTTACCATTTATTAGGGGGCCTCTGAGGTGCCAGGCAGGATGCTGCTTAGGGCTTTGTGTCTCTGGCTGAAGTTTAACCCCCACAAAGCCTTGGGAGTGATGCTTTACAGGCATTTTGTGCAGAGCAGGAAACAGAGGTTCCGCAGCAAGTCAGATCTAGGCTGCTGTGGTCTAGACATACACTGGACTCCTCCAGGTCTCCAGTTCCACTCTAGCCTGAGATAGACACTTCCCCCCCCTCTCTTTCTCTCTCTCTCTCTCTCTGCCTGAACTTCTGAGCACTCCAGCCACATATATGTTACAACACATGCAACAAAAAAATACAGTGAATTGTTTCTTTTTCCTTTTCTAGAAATAGGTATGCATTCAATGAGGTGTAGAGTGCTAACTGGGTTCTAGGTAACCAGACAGGCTCTGGCTATTCGGCCTTCAACAAGGGAGCGGGTCCTGGCCTCATGCAGGTCTCCAGAATTACCTGTTATACACTCAGTGCCATTCTGAAATCTGAAGGAATGAATAGAATCAGGCTTAGCATCTGCATGTGGGTGTTCACGAACAACTGGAGATTTGTAATTAATCTCCATGGAAATAATAGTAGTATTCACTGAGCATGTATTGTGTGTGGGACTTTCCTAAGCTCTTTACAGATATTAAAGGAACCAATTTCATTGGGTTTCTTCCCTGGCTTTGGTAAAGGGAGGAAAACACCAGAGAAGTAAGTTGTGTCAAGCAAATGCTTAGAGTGAATGGGAGTTACGATGGGAAAACCAGTCCCAAGCTAAAGCTCCTGGTACTGGAGGAAGCTCTCTCAAGGAAACTAGCTGACTGCAGAACCTTTCATGGACAAAGACAACTTTCTTTTAGGAGCAAAGAACTGAATATCACCAAAATGTCCAACCACGGGAGAATGCTAATTAATGTGAATGTATTAACATCTTGAGGGGGGGTCTCAAGAGCCACCTGTAAGAACAGCATGCATCCCATGTGCCTCACTGTCCATACTTCCATGCATCTGGCTGCCAAGTCTCAGGTCAGGTATTTAGAGCATCTTTCTGCTTTTCTTAAAAAAAAAAAAAAAAACCTGGGAATTTCATGCATGAATATGATGTGATTTAAAAGAAATGGTTTGTTTTTATTTATTTATTTTTGAGGTGGAATTCTGCTTGCTCAGAGAGACTGACTAGTAAATAGCTAGCCTTCTTCCTTTGCTGGGGTCTTCCAAAAAACCCAGCATCCTTCTCTCAGCCCCCACTTAAAAACCTCTTGCTACATGTGGTTCCTCCTTACCGTTTCCTGTCAGCTACTTGCTGACTCAGCCTCCTGCCTGCAGGTTAATATTATTTAATCAATCACATCTTGGAATTGTTAACAAAAGTAGCAGGAAAAAAATACAACAGACATGAAAATAATATTCCCCAACATTTCCTTCCTTTTTTTTCTAAACAAAAATGAAAGGTTTTAACTTTAACATAGTAAGACTGTATGCAATAAGAAAATTATCAAGTAAAGATTACATTCACGCCAGGCAGTGGTGGCACATGCCTTTAGTCTCAGCACTCGGGAGGCAGAGGCAGGCGGATCTCTGTGAGTTCGAGGCCAGCCTGGGCTACCAAGTGAGTTCCAGGAAAGGCGCAAAGCTACACAGAGAAACCCTGTCTCGAAAAACCAAAAAAAAAAATTACATTCACAATATATTAATTTCCAATTCATTTGTGTCTGGTAAATTTAAATAAAACATTTCACAATCTATTCTATCTTAGTAAATCCAAAATTTTATACCTAATTTACTTTCTATCACATCTAAGGAAAACTGCAGCTATAATTATCTAGTCTTCAACTCCATCAAAGGCTCCAGAAGGATATATTATTTAAGTAAACAAAAAGTGATTGCAAACAACTTCCAAAAACTCTAGAAATGACAGAGACATCTGGGGGCATCTATCTTCAGCCTACAGGTCCATAGTGTCTGCAGACTTTTCAATGAAGCAGGAAATTTGAAAGACTGTCCCACCTATATTGGCAAAGCTTGTCAGTTACTTTCCTCTGTGTCCTGCAAAATGTCTGCCAGTTTCTTCTGTGAAGCAAGAACCCTGAAGGACCATCCCATCTTGTTTTGGCAAAGTTCAGCATTCACTGTCCTGTGGGTCCTGCATGCCCACTTCATATAACATACTGTAAAGCAGTCCAGGCAAGATCAGCTTCTTGCCCAAATGACTAACCTTGCCACACTGCAAGCAAACTCCATAAGGAGTTTCCTTGATGCCCATCATCTCTGAAGTAAATTGATGCTGCCAGGAACAGATGTGTCTCAAAGTTTGACTTTTTCCTTTCCAAGTTGTATCCCCTTGATCTCCTTTTGTTATCTTATTGCTCTAGCTAGGACTTTGAGTACTATATTGAATAGATATGGGGAGAGTGGACAGCCTTGTCTTGTTCCTGATTTTAGTGGAATCGCTTTGAATTTCTCTCCATTTAATTGGATGTTGGCTGTTGACTTGTAAATTGTCTTTATTATGTTTAGGTATGTTCCTTGTATTCCTGATCTCTCCAAGACCTTTATTGTGAAAGGGTGTTGAATTTTGTCAAAGGCTTTTTCACATCTAATGAGATGATCTTGTGGTTTTTTTCTTTCAGTTTGTTTATATGGTGTATTACATTGACAGATTTTCGTATGTTCAACCATCCTTGTATCTCTGAGATGAAGCCTACTTGATTGTGGTGGATAATTTCTTTGATTTTTTTTGGATTCAGTTTGCCAGTTTTTATTAAGTATTTTTATATCAATGTTCATGAGGGAGATTGGTCTGTAATTCTCTTTCTTTGTTTCATCTTTGTGTGGTGTGGGTATGAGGGTAACTGTAGCCTCATAAAAAGAGTTCAGTAATATTCCTTCTGTTTCTATTGTGTGGAGCAATTTGAAGGGTATCGGTATTAGCTCTTCTTTGAAATTCTAATTGAATTCTTAATTGAAACCATCTGGTCTTGGGCTTTTTTGGTTGGGAGACTTTTAATGACTGTTTCTATTTCCGTAGGGGTTATAGGTCTATTTAAATTGTTTATCTGGTCTTGATTTAATTTTGGTATGTGGTACCTATCTAGATAATTGTCCATTTCTTTTACATTTTCCAGTTTTATGGAGTACAAGTTTTTAAAGTATGACCTGATGATTCTCTGGATTTCCTCATTGTCTGTTGTTATGTCCCCCTTTTCATTTCTGATTTTGTTAATTTGGATGTTCTCTCTGCCTTTTTGGTTAGTTTGGGTAAGGGTTTGTCTATCTTGTTGATTTTTTTCAAAGAACTATCTCTTTGTTTCATTGATTCTTTGTATTCTTCTCTTTGTTTCTATTTTATTGATTTCAGCCCTCAATTTGATTATTTCCTGGCATCTATTCCTCCTGGGTGAGTTTTCTCTAGATCTTTCAGCTGTGCTGTTAAGTCATTGGTATGAGATTTCTCCATTTTCTTTATGTGGGCATTTAGTGCTATGAATTTTCCTCTTAGCACTGCTTTCATAGTGTCAAATAAGTTTGGGTATGTTGTACATTCATTTTCATTGAATTCTAGGAAGTCTTTAATTTCTTTTTTTATTTCTTCCTTGACCCATTGGTGATTCAGTTGAGCATTTTTCAGTTTCCATGAGATTGTAGGCTTTCTGTAATTTTTGTTATTGTTAAAATCTAACTTTAAGCTATGGTGGTCCGATAAAATACAGGAGGATATTCCATTTTTTTTTTGTATCTGTTGAGATTTGCTTTGTGACCAAGTATGTGGTCGATTTTAGAGAAGGTTACATGGGGTGCTGAGAAGGAGTATTCTTTTGTGTTAGGTGGAATGTTCTGTAGATATCTATTAAGTCCATTTGAGTCATAACTTCTGTAAGGTCCCTTATTTCTCTGTTAAATTTCACTCTGGCAGACCTGTCCATTGGTGAGAGTGGGGTGTTGAAGTTTCCCACTACTAGTGTGTGGGGTTTGATGTGTGATTTAAGCTTTAGTAATGTTTCCTTTACATATGTGGGTGCCCTTGTATTTGGGGCATAAATGTTCAGAATTGAGACTTCATCTTGGTGGATTTTTCCTGTGATGAATATGTAATGTCCTTCTCGATCTCTTTTGATTGATTTTAATTTGAAGTCTATTTTGTTAGATATTAGGATAGCTACACCAGCTTTCTTCTTAAGTCCATTTGATTAGAAAGTCTTTTCCCAGCCTTTTCCTCTGAGGTAGTGTCTGTCTTTGAAGTTGAGGTGTGTTTTTTGTATGCAGCAGAAGGATGGATCCTGATTCTGTATCCATTCTATTAGCCCGTGTTTTTTATAGGCGAGTTGAGTCCATTGATATTAAGGGATATTAATGACCAGTGATTGTTCATTCCTGTTATCTTTTGGTGGTAGTGTGTGTGTATTTCCCTTATTTGGGGTTTACTGCTGTGGCTTTTTCTATTGCCTGTGTTTTCATGGTTGCATCTGACTTTCTTAGGTTGAGATTTCCTTCTAGTACTTTCTGTAGTACTAGATTTGTGGATAGGTATTGTTTAAATTTTTTTTCTTGGATGTCTTGTTCACTCCATCTATGGTGATTGAAAGTTTTGCTGGGTATACTAGTCTGGGCTGGCATTCCTGGTATCTTAGTGTCTGCAAAATGTCTGTCTAGGACCTTCTGGCTTTCAGAATCTCCATTGAGAAGTCAGTGTTATTATGATTGGGTCTGCCTTTATAAGTCACTTGGCCTTTTTCCTTTGCTTCTCTTAATATTCTTTCTTTATTCTGCATGTTTAGTGATTTAATTATTACGTGGCAAGGGGTCTTTTTTGGAGGGGTCTAGTCTATTTGGTTTTCTATAAGCTTCTTGTATCTTAATAGGTATTTTATTCTTTAAGTTGGGAAAGTTTTCTTTTATGATTTTGTTGAATATATTTTCTGTGCCTTTGAGTTGGTAATCTTCTCCTTGTTCTATCCCTATTGTTCTTTGGTTTGATCTTTTCATGGTGACCCAAATTTCTTGGACGTTTTGTGTTATAACTTTTTTGACTTTAGTATTTGCTTTGACTGACAAATCTATTTCCTCTGTTGTATCCTCCATGCCAGAGATTCCCTTTTCCATCTTGATTTGTTTATTTTTATTTCATGTGCATGACTGTGTGTGTGTGTGTGTGTGTGTGTGTGTGTGTGTTTGTTTATGTACCATGTAAATGTAGTGCAGTAATTGCAGAGGACAGAAGAGGGCGCTGGATCCACTGGAACTGGAATTGCCTATAGTGTGAGGCATCATGTGGGTGCCAGAAACTGAACCCGGTTCCTCTGGAACACCAGCCTGTGCTCTTAACTGCTGAGCCATCTCTTCAGTAGTTTAGTCAATCACTGTGCCACGCCATTTATGCTTTTATTTTGTTTCTCCTACAGTCTCAACTAATTTTTTTCATTCTTATTATTTCCTCATAGGCAAACATTCTCACTGATATATAAACCAAACATGCCAATGCCATCCAAAACTCAGGAATCACAAAGAATGGAAACTTTGGAGCCAGAATAAGGTAGTTCCTTTTCTCTACTTAATTACAGGGGTCCCATGGTAATGGGAGGAATGGGCGGGGAAAGATTATAGACCGCCCTCCTATTGAGATTTACAGTCTTGCCAGTGGTCTCTTTGATCAGGTTTGAAGTGGACATTACCTTGGTACCTGCAGCATAAGATCCTTGTAATCTAATAGTATCTTTGCTATGATCCCATGGACAACTAAGAAAAAGTTTAAAAAGGCAAAGGAAAAGGGAAGGACGTCATGTTTCTGCCATAACATCATAAACTGGAACAGGGTAGGTCTTTTAACTTTATTAAGAGGGTAAAGTAGTAAAATGGGAAAAATTTAATGGCGTACACAAACTTAAAAAAAAAAACAGAATAAAAAATTGCATGCACAGTAAGATAAGCTCAAGGCCAAATTTGTGCTTAACCTCTGACAAATGCAGCATCATTAGAAGGTGTCTTTAGTATATCATTTGGATTGATCACCTCCCCCAGCTTTCCCACCTATGTTTTCTTTGCATGTTTATCTAAGCTTGATGTATTTTTATGTTTGAATGACCTTAAAACTATTTGGAAGGAAAGCAGGGTATAAATGAATTAATTAAAATGTGACTTTTTATATCTCATATTTTCTCTCTTATGCTTCTATCTTAAGCTCTCCCCATTTCTCTCTTTTCAGCATAAGTTCCCACCTGCTCAGGTCTGAAGATTATTTTTCTAGGCAGAAAGTAAGCAATTAGGTGTTGAGGTAAAGAAATACTTAAATTCCTTGCCTATGGCATGCAACTTTAGTTGAATTCTTGGTTGGGTAAAGAGATAACAGCTCAAAAGAAACAAATACTGGAGGGGCCAGCTCAGTCCTCGTGTTCTGAGAGCAAAGGCCGATTAGCTAGAAGTTGACTGGGAGCTAAATTCATAGGTCAAGATAAGAATTGCAAAATTAAGTCAGGTGGCCAGGTCAGGCACAGTGAAAACACATGCATCCTGAAGACCAGTCAGAGAACAGGGACTTGGGAGATGTTGAGATATTCTGGGACCACACCACAGCAGGTGTATACAATTTCATTTACCACAGAAATTCCTCTTCCTTTTTCCCTGGGGCTTCCTGTAGCCAACATGCTCATGGGCTCCCTTCTCAATTGAAAGTGATTTGTCTCACTCCCTGTAACGTCCATAGATTTCACAAGATTTTTATTTTGTCTTGCCTTGCCTTGTGATTTGGGTTTTGATACAAAGTCTAAGGTAGCCCAGGCTAGTCCCATACTCCTCATACAGCTGAAGCTGAACTTGAGCTTCCTGATCCTTCTGCATCCACCTTCCAGTACTGAGACCATAGGCATGCTCCACCATGTTTAGTTCTTCTCAGCCAGCTGCAGGAGATTCAGCAGTGAAGAGCTCCTTGTGTATTTGGTCTCTGGTCTGCAAGACTTTCGGAGGCAGAAGCTGGACTTTCTAAGAACAGAGTGAGACTTCTAAGGAGATCCGTGTTACTCTTTGTCTCTTTCTTGGCCCTGTGGATAGCACATGAAAGCGTTCATAGAAAAGGGGCACATTTCATCCCCAAACTGGCCCCAAGCAGTTCCTATGAAACGGTTGTCATTTTTCAACAAATCCCTTGTAATGTTAATACAATTATTATGCAGAAGAGACATTTTCATGTCTGCAGATAATTTTCTTTTTTCTTTTAAACATCAAAAAGAACTAGTTTCTTACATATATTTTAAGACATACCACCCACCAAACTTTCCTCAGAAATGCTCACAACTCCGTGTTTCAGTCCCAGGTGGAAACATCAAGGATCTTTGCTCATTCATTCCTTCATTCATTCACTCACTTCAGAGAACCATGTAGTGAAGAGTATGAGCTGCTGGACACAATTCCTTTACGGTTTATTAAAAGTTAAGAAACCATGTTGTGTCAGTTGCCATTCTAGATTTGAAGGATCCAAGGAGCACCCTAGGGCCTGGGAATGTGGTGCAGTGATAAAGCAGTTTCCTAAAAATGAATGAAGCCCTGTGTTCAGTGCTCTAGCATGACACACCCTTACATAAGCTCAGAGGGGAAATAATAAAGGATACAGTAGAGGTTTGAATGTGAAGGTGGCTAGTGATTCCACAAAGTGATTGTGACATGGTGAGGTATTAATTTCACTTCTTCAACCTATGAAAAACAAGGTTTCTCACAGTAGCAAGGGAGAGTGAAGCTCTAAGGACAGATTGGCCACCAGTCCACTAGACTATTAAACTCATTTACGGAAGTAGGAGTGGAATAAGAGACGGAGGACACCATGCAAGAGAGTGACAGGATGTCCCCCCAGGTTTGATTAAGGACGCACGCTTTCTGAGAAGTGATGTCCCCCCAGGTTTGATTAAGGATGCTCGTTTTCTGAGAAGTGATTCTACTTTGCCTGGAGGAGAGTCGACTGCTGCCATGTGGTAGGGAATCACCAATACGACAAGAAAATAGATGAACGGAATGTTGAGTCATCTGGGGACCATTCTACTATAGGATCACCCATCACTCCTACACAGCGACTTCAGAGGATCATACTACAAAGTGTCTTCTGATTGGTGAAAGCAACCTAGCTGCTCCTTCCTTAGGAAAGGTGGGCAACCTTACCCACAACGGAAAGTTCTTTTTTTTTTTTTTTTTACATTTTTTTATTTATTTATTTTTCTATTATCAGCTTGATACAGTATAAATTCTTATCCTAATCTTGACACGCTTGCAGATTCATCTTCAGGGAGAGTGCAGCAGGGTAGGCTGGAATTTTCAGGTCGGGGGTAATTCTTAACTTGTAGTTGTTTACTGGTATGTTTTGTATCTTTAAACATAAACTCTGGAATTTATTTCCAAAAGCCCTTAGCAGTACCTAGCATCATGAAGATATGGGAGGAAAAAGTGTTTGTTAAATTGAGTTAAATTGGCAGGTATCAGACATGAGCAGACTCACCCCGTGGGAACGTAGAACTGAGTTGAGTGTGAGAGTTCTGATGATTCTATAATTCTCACACGATGGAGAAGGCTGGCAGGGGGCATCAACATGCTTGGCATGCATCTGCTGTGAGTGATATTTTGCAGGTTTCAAGAGAGGCAAATCTTGATCCTGTGGTTCTGGCACAACTTTTATCTTCTGTCTTCACCTGTCTTTCCAGAAGAATGTAAGATGATCTTGACTGCTCAGTAACTTTTGTTTTGTTTTGTTTGTTTGTTTTAATACACTGCCAGATAAACGTTGGGAGTTGGTGTTTCTCTCCATCCGTTTTTTTTTTTAAAAAAAAATCATTTTCAAAGTCTAATGCTTCTTAAACTTCATTCAACTTCCTTCTTCTGGAATATTTTAAATTTCCTACTATATTGTTCTTCATTTTTCTCCTTTGATATTGGAAGAATATTCCTTTCTGATAGCTCTCTTGACTTTGATATCTCTTTCTTGATCAACTGGGACAACCCTTCCCTCAACATGGCCCTTATTAAAATAATCCCTTGAGGTGGAAACTGCTGTAATTCTCATGTTGCACATGAAGAACTTGAGACTTATATTGCAAGGCTGGTACTTGCATTAGCATCCATCCGTCTGAGTCCTGTGTCTGTGTCGCTACACCCTCTTCTATTTCTCCAATGAAACTGATTCAGATCATAAAGAATCTTGGAGACCTTTCTAATAAAGATCATGCAACTAAAAATACCTCATTCTTACATTGTGTTCACACCATTTTATATGCAGGTCTTAAGCTACATATGTATTAAACTCGAAGGAGATCTAGGAAGTAGGTTCAATTAAGAAAGTTATGCAATTGGCATTTCTGTGTAGGCAAAAAGAAATTCCAAACTAATTTTGAGAAAGAGTTGGTAGGAAGGCGGGGGGGAGCATAAGAATGTTCAACTACAATAGAAATATAAATTCCATGGCTGGAGAGATGGCTCAGCAGTTAAGACTGCTTGCTGCTCTTCCAGAAATCCCGGTTTAGTTCTGAGTACCCATGCTAGGCAGCTCACGTGGGCATCTGTACTCATGTGTC
>CABHPQ010172691.1:0-45000 GCA_902168405.1 Peromyscus aztecus | reverse complement strand
TGGACCGTTAGACTGACAATCTTATTCTCTCTTCCATTGGTTTCCTCATCTGTTACAAACTGAAACTCATTAAGTTATATTTAGAATCGTTTCCCCTAGGTGACAAGGAAGCTTGCTGTTGACTATACCCCCTGAGGCCTTTTGCTCTAATTCCACGTTTTGATGTAAGAAAACTGACTTTTTCGTATTTATTATAACTTATGTGCAAAGATCAAGGTCCACATTGGTTCATAGTCACAATACTGAAGTATTTATCAACTATTAAAACTGAAAACAAAATTAAAATTCACTTTATAAACATAAATATCCTACTGGAATTTGAAGGTTTATTAAGGTCTAGTTAGTTTTAAAGATTAAAATTCTATAAAAATAATAAGAAAACTTACTCTATTGTTTTATATATATATATATATATATATATATATATATATATATATCCCTAAACAAAAATTATCGTATTGTCTCAATTATAAAAGGTCCCACCCTTTTTCTAATTTCAGAGATCCTGATATTGGTGTATAGTTAAAAAATTTATATGTAGATGAATACAGTGATACCCCTAGGTTGATGATAAATTAATGCTGCACTTTCACTTGATACCCAAAATGAGAAAATAAAACATTTCCACATGTGGAAAGATCATTATCTCTGTTTGCCCTGCAAGTGTTTAGAAAAGCCTGCAGAGACTTTGACCCCTCCAAATCCAGTGATAATGCAATACTCAAGATAAGCAGTAAAAATGAAAATATCTCTTAGAAGCAAAATTCATTCTCAAGATTGCAACATAAGCAGATTATGAAGCTGGCTACCATTTGGGCAAAGCTGGTTCTGTTGCCTGCTTTGCCATCCTGCATTTGAGTAAATCAGCATAGGTTTGTCTGAATGCGAAGAGGCTTAGCATTCAAAATTGACTTAGGGGCAGAGGGTGTTTTCTCTTACCAGCTTATCTACTGCTGATCCGATATGGTCCTTTTCATCCCACTTTGCACCTGCAGTTCACCTGCTAAAAGAGAATGCTGAAACACTCTGTGGAGGAGGGGTCATGGAAAAGTAGAAACACACACAAACAATTGGGTAGCCAAGGAGGTGTTTAATCGTGCTAGATGGATAACACACAATGTGACTGATACAAGTGATGATTTCAGTGTTTAGATCACAGAATATTTACATGCATTACAAAGATGCGGTTTCTACACAGAGAGACCATATCTCCAGGGGTCTTCAATGTCATGATCCAAATGTAGTGGATACATTTGGAAGGTTGCTCATCCACAGATACTGGTAATGACTGAGGCCCTGAGAACTCCCACCTTAAGAGAGGGTGAGTATGGCAGAGCTCCTAGCCTCTCCTGAATTGTTCGTAGCTACACAGCTGTACTCTCCCCCATCACTTTTGATTAAGCCTGTTATGAACAGATTGTGGAACCCTATGCCGCTTTCCTCAGCACTGAACCTTGATCCTTGGACCAGTTTTCCATCTTTGTACCAAGAAACCGTGGGTCTCGGAGAACCACGAACTAAACACTGGAAATATGCTGCTGTGCCTAAGGGGGCGTGACAATCAGAAATACCTTTGATAAACCTGGGAGGTCCTTCTACCACTTGGAATTCAAAAAAGCTGTCAGCATATTTGCTTCTTAAGACTAATTCCTCCTTCTGACTGCTTAAGGTCACTTTGCTTGTCCTTGTGATCAGAGCAGAGACTTGAGATTCTCCCATGGTAAGGAAGCCTCGGCAGATGGCTTCTCCTGCACTATTCAGAGCTCTGCATCTGTATGTTGCACTATCAGAAGGGCTGACGTCTCGGATTTTAAGGCTATGACTCCCTTTCTCCTCACTGATTACATACTTCACGCCATCCGGCTCAATGCACATGTACTCCTTATACCACTTGACTTCTGGAGTAGGGATGCCTATGACAGAACATTTGAACACAGCGTCAGAGTTTTCCGGAATTTTAAAATCGCAAATGGGTGTTATAAAGCGAGGGGGCATTTCAAATGCTTCTAAATCAATGTTAAAATCTGTGCCTTCTTTCCCTCCGGACTGCATACCGGGATCTACCAGATTCAGTGGAAGAATATCTAAATTCACAATCATGCTTTTATGATCAGGAGTAAATTCAGGGACTGTGACTATTTTCACCTGCTTTTCAAATTCCTTCACATCTTTTTCACTTAATTCTACTTCCAGGACAATCTCTTGAGGGGAAGGTGTTCTTGAGGAGTTGGCATTTTCCAAGTCAAACTCCATGATGTGCTGGTGGGTTACTGGCGGAGGGAGGGCCACAGCCCTTTCTTCTTGGGGCATTATGTCTACATGTGCAAAGCTTTTTGCCTCCCCTATGATGTTTACTGCATGGCACATGTACTCTCCCCCATCTTCTTTTTGCATGTTAGAAATTTCCAAAGAACACACATTGCCCACTCTTTCCATTTTGATTCTGTCATCCGGCTCCAGCAAAGATTTATTTCGATACCATTTCACACCAGGGACCGGAAGACCTTCAACTTCAATGATGAAGCCCAATGTTGTATTTTCATATATCTTCCTTTTGCTTAGAGGTTCGATAAAAGATGGGGGCATTTCATTGTCTTTGGGTTCGATGGCTTCATTAGGTGTGCCGAATGAATCCGAACGCCATATTTCATACGATGAACTCCTCTCTTCTGTAGGTGTATGGAAATGTTCATTTGGAGTGCTGTCTTCCCTCTCTATTTTTGACAGGTTCATGTTTACACTTCTAGTATGGTTTGGTCCTCTAGTAGGAATAAAATCTCTCTCTAGTCGCTCCCCTGGGGGTGTGGAAAATCTCTCCAGAGCTTCCCCTGGAGGAGTGGAAAATCTCTCCAGAGCCTCCCCTGGGGGAGTGGAGTATCTCTCTAGAGCCTCCCCTGGAGGAGTGGAAAATCTCTCCAAAGCCTCCCCTGGGGGTGTGGAGTATCTCTCCAGAGCCTCCCCTGGAGGAGTGGAGTATCTCTCCAGAGCCTCCCCTGGAGGAGTGGAGTATCTTTCTGATATTTCACCTTCAGAAGGTGTGGAGTATCTCTCCCCATTTTCCTCTAAAGGTGTTGAGTATCTCTCAAGAGGCTCACCTCTTGTACTTGCTAGGGATTGCTCAGTTAGACCTGAGGGCTTAAAATATAAATCAGGAGACTTCGGAGATTCTAAATGCTCCACAGACGATGGCGGGCTATAGAACTGATCTAACTCAGACATTTCTTCACTGCTTGTACTTCCCAGATCAATTGAAATATCAGACTCAGGAGAATAGGGCCGCCCCAGGGATTCCTGCTTCTGGTTGTAATACTCATACACAGTGTTGAAAGTTACTTCTTCAACCTCCATTGAGGTGACTGACTCACTCTGGACAAGCTCTCCCTTGCGTTTGCTCTCTCTAACTTCAGGCACCTCATACTTTCCCACAGCAAGTAAGTACTGCGTTAGGGAGCTCTCGGAACCCCTCTCTTCAGTTGTCTGGGCCTCCTCCAACCTAGAAAGATCTTCAGGAAAACAAGTTTCTATCCTTTCTCCTTCCACAGAGGAGAAAGAGCTTTCATTCTGAATGTGGACTTCATGATAGGTTTCTTCTCCTGGGGCCTCAATTGGTTCTCTTATCTGCTCCTGCTCATCTCCAGTCATCAAGAATGGCAAGCTCTGACACAGAGAGAGCTGTCTGTGAGGCTTGTCTGTTTCCTGAATGTCCCCTCTGGGGTCTTCCAGAGTTCCATTGTATCCCTGAGTCACATCTAATGCTGGTTCCAAGGTGGAGCCTTCTTCCATTTCGGGAACCTCCAAAAGTTCTTCCTCACTGGCTGCCCTTTTCAACTCTGAGATGAAACTATGTCCATTTTTCTCTGAAACATTAGCTTCTCCTGTATCAGCAGATGATGTCTGAACTAAAGCCCACGATTCACCATGCACTGCTTCAGAAAAAGACTTAAGTGAATGATCGGCTTTTAAAATTGCTGTGGTTTGTTCCTGAACATACTGAAGGCTTTGGCAAATAGGAATTTCTTCTTTGTGGTGTGTTTCCTGTTGGCTCTCAGTTCCTTGGCCCTGGAATACCTCACCTGGATCTTCTATGTGAGAATACATTTGCTTTAGGTCAAAGACAATGTCTTCAGAACTAACCATTTCTGAAGTATGTCTTTGGGTTTCTAAAGAGCTTTTATCTTGTTGACCATTGGCTAAGTCTTGGGATTTTATGCCTGCATTTTCTATCTGTGAGTGAAACTGCTTTAGGTCAAATGTAACAGGTGTTTCGAGCCCACCATTTTCTGAAACTATAGCTTGGGCTCCAGGGTGCGTTTCTTCCTGTTCCTTCTCTTCTACTTCCAATCCCTCAGGAGCTTGAGAGGCAAGCTGCTTCAGATCCATAACAATGTTAGATGAATCTGCTTCTATGTGTGAAGACATTTCCTCTGTCTGATGCATATTTACTCTCAGATTGCTTGAGCCTGATTCTCTTAGCTTCAAAGAAAACTCTAGATCATCCAGCTTCTTCTGTGGGGCGCTAACAAATGATTTCTTGGTCCGTCTTTTTTCTAGAACTCCCTTCTCTGCACGGTGCAGCTTTTCAAACGCAATAATCTTATGCTTCACCTTTTTCCCTGGGTAGTACCTTTCTCCTCCAAGGGCTTCTTCATAGGTAGTGACAGGAGAGGCTTTCATGTCCTGAACTGCCTCAGAGGTTCTCTTGGAGTGGATATTCAACACATAATCACTTTGAGAATGCCCTTGTGTATTTCTCCATTCTGGTTCTCGATTTCCAAAGTCATCTCCAACTTCTTTTCTAAAGCTAGCTTTGCTGAAATCATCAACCAGTGGATAAACGGCGTCCCCTGCTCTGAGTGGTTGGGAATTTCCACTTACATGTTCTTCATCTTGGTATTGTAGGAATTCAGCCCTGTGCGGCTTATTTATGTCCGCGGGTCTAGACATGCCTTGCATAGATTTGGATAGTTTTTCACTAGACATTGTACAGTAGACTTCATTTTTCTTGTCTACCTGCCCAACTGTCTCAAGACTTTGAAAATACTCCCTTACAGTATATTCTTTTATATTTGATTGGGCAGCAAAGGGACTAACTGGATTATCATAAAAATGTGCCCTTACAGATTCCTCCTGAAATTGTGCTTGTTGACTTTTAGAATATTGTGCAAAAGTTCCACTTAGATTTTCCAACTGACTATATTCCCTGTAAGCAATGGGTTCTACAGTTAAATCCAAAGTACTCTCTGCTAGGCCTGAATCATTTTCAGCCACACATTCGTATCTTCCAGAATCTTGTGAACTGACCTCATTGATATATAATCTATGGCTATCACTCACGTTTTCAACCTCAAACTTTTGATTCTGCTTTATAAGAGCACCATTATGAAACCATGTGACCTCAGGCTGAGGCTCCCCTGCTATTAAGCATTCAAGCATTATAGAATCCCCTTCCCTACAACTGGCATTCCTCGGCATTTCCTGTAGCATTCTGGGTGGCTCATTAGTGATATCAGAGGAGAATATAAATTTGTGTTTTGGTGACTGGGTGGTTTGATCTCGAGGCATTGCTTCTGGCTCCAACTCTAACAGTTCCCTGTGCTCTTTGTCCTGTTCTGGGGTTGGGGTGGCTGCAGTTATCTGAATTTCTACAGGGAAGGACAGCAATTCTGTGTCTGCAGAGGGGAGCTCTGGGGGTTGAGTTTTTAACATATAAAGATGTCCTTGGCCCTCTTGACTGAAGGATGGATGAGGACTTCTAGCCTGGTCAAACACCAAGGCCAGCTCTTCGTCCTCCTCTGTGTAGTCAGGCCACACTGGAACCTTGTGAGGCTGGGAATCGTGCCATGGCTTTGCCCTCACTCTAAGCACAGCGGTTGCTTTTACTGTTCCATACTGGTTAAACAGCACACAGGTAACTGAGCCTCCATGCCAAGGCTGAACAGACGGAAAAGTTAATGTGGAGTAGTTCTCGAATGTATGAGTGGTAAAGCCTTGACTCCGTGGTATTGGCATCTCATTGTTATACCATGTCACGATGGGCTGAGGGTACCCTTGAAAATGACATACAAATTTACAGCTATCACCCTCATAAACTTCTTGAGACTCAATATCCTGAAGGAATGAAGGTGGGCAGCGCTGTGGATGCTTCTGAAAGTAAGTTTCAAAAGGTCTTGTTTTCTCCTCCTGCTGCTCAGTTTTGCGTTCTTCCACGTTCATGGAAGCAGAGCATTGTTCTTTCCTCCAGGCCCTCTCTGCTCCTCCCTCACTATCTGCATCTTCAGTTTCTTTAATATTTACAAGTGTATCCAAAGATGCACTGGAACACGGTGTGAGAACTTGAGACACCTTTTCAGGAGCCTCACATATCCCCTCACTCTTATATTCATATGTTTCCTGACTAGAGGTGAACGTTGATTCTCTGATCACAGTGCTGTTCATGGCTTCTTCAAATTGACCCTTTGCTTGCATGTTTTCACTTACTAGGGCATGGTTGTAAAAATAGTCTTTTGGTAGGCTTTCTTCTAGAAATATCTCTTGGCTCAGGCTATTTTCAGTCTGGAGAACTTCTTCATCACCAGTTGCTTGGATGCTTGAAGGAGGTTCTCTATTTTGATGGATTTGATTAGGAAGGGAGTATGGATTTTGGATGATTCTCTCTGCTGAGTTATCAACCCTATCCCTGTCTTCAGCAAACTCACACACAAATCTACTCTTCCCTTCCTCTCCAGAGAATGGAGCATCTCTAACAGCATCCTCACTTCTCATAGTCTTTGAGTTTATTTCAGATGATGCATCTAAGAGAGAAAATTTCTTTTTCTCTAAGAAGATTTTTCTAGCCTCCCGTAGTCGCTGCAACTTCATTTTGGTCTCCTCATCTAGGAAACTTTCCCCTACATTAAGGCAACCTCTGACATCAGATTTACTTTCTGACCACTCATTGTCGTCATATGCATGGTCTGCTCTCCTGACAGGGCTCCCTGTTCTGAAGTGTATTGTTCTCATCATGCCCTTTTGTTCTATATCTTGTTTCTTGTTAAAAGGGGAGCCAGTAAACCTCAGATCAACCTTTATCCTCTCTTGTTTCCTTTCACCTAGAACCCCCACGTCTTCAAAGGTCTGCTCTGCCCTTTTCAGAAATTCTACGTATCTCTCATCTTGCCCTTTCTGGATAACATGCAGTGATGCGCTGGACTCGGCAGACCCCTCACTATTAACTGCCAAGCACCTGTAACTTCCAGAATCTCGGCCTTGGACCCTCTTCACTTCTAAGCTAGAAGAATGTTGGTGTAAATCATTCTCAGTTCTTATAACCCGACGAAGACCTGTTGGGATGGGCCTATTATTATGAAACCAAGTCATTTCTGGAGTTGGACAGGCAATCAGTCTGCACGTAAACACAACAGGTTCGCCCTCTAAAACATATTGAAATGTGAGTTTTTGAGTAAAAGTAGGCTTGAAACATTCGGGCCAGGAGCTTGTGGATGACATTCTACTTGCATATCTCCTTGCCATCAGGGAGCGGTGGTCTATGTCTTCAGGATCAGAGAAGGCACTGCGCATGTCTCCTGCATGTTCCGCTTCCCCCTCAGAAAGTTCTTCTGCAAAAAGAATTAAATTACAAAGCATTTTACTATTTTCCATAGCACTCAAAAAAGTTGAAAATAAATGAAATTGCAAAATAGGAAATGAAATAAAGTGCATGCTACAGAGTCTCACAAATCCATAAGAAATTCACTCACCATATTTGTTCGAATAAACGCAACACCATGCTCTGTTTAAAAGATTCTGACACGAAAATCGTTCGTTGTCTGGTCTGCTTTCTTCAGACTGCTGAAATTTCTTCTTGAACAAGCAAAAGTGCATTTGAAAAAATACCATATTCCTGTGTGTATTTGTTTTGAGAGCAGGACAACTTTGCAGTTTTGATGGCTAAGAGGAAAATCTTACCTGACTTGCAGAGAGTAGAATAAACGCCCTTTCTGATCCTTTTGATTGCGGATTAAATTGTTAGAGTTTTGAGAATTAACTATTTGAACAATACGTAGAACTATAATCATAAATAATTAGATGAAATGAAATGAGAAGGCGTTTATTCGAACTAATACAGCTATAGAGTCACAACATTATGCAAAGTAAAGCAGGCAAGGGTCACATGAGATAGCTATCTGCAAGCCAGTGTAAGAGACATATCGATGTTAAAGTGACCTGTGTGCATGAGGTGTAGACCCAGAATGGGAACGTAAGGTTTTCACACATCCTAAACACAGTAGCATTTCTACTGTAATAAATTCATGACATTGCATTCTGAAAATGACAGGTTAACGCCCATTGTTCAGTTCAGTTCACCATGACTTTGAAAACAAACTTCTACTTCATGATTTCATGCATTAAAACGACCAACTGTTCATAGTACACACTTTTCAAGATGGCTGCAAACACGAAACTGGGTGTGGCTGATAAACTTTCAACACGAGATTTAAAATTACCATTCAACAAATTACTGTGAAATGCACATAACCATCAGCATACTAAACCAGGCATGCGGCATAGTAATATATACTCGAAGAGATATATTTGTACATCTATGCCATATCCTCAATAATACTAAGAGAAATAAAGTAGGCCAAGGATTCCACTAACCCTCCAGAATTTCTACTTTAATCTCACATCCATTGTAACAATACCTTTCATCTCCATTTCAATCTGCTGATCAATCCTCTCATGTAAAATGGATTCAGGGGCTAAAATGGAAAAACAACAAGAAGTTTTGGTGAGTAACTGCATACAGTTTCTGACTCGATTCATGATTTATGTGGTAAACACTGCCTTTCTGTTATAAGAAAGAGAAAACGCACCCCACCCAAGTATCCATGCCAAAGAACTCGCTGAGCTGATGTATCACAGTTGACAAAGGAGGCTCCCAGTCCCCCATGCCTTTCCATGCACTCAGAAAAGCAACTCAGAAGCTAAGGGAAAATTCCCTGTGTAATGTTCTACTGACTACACACTTGCTAAGAGAGGAAACCACATTGATTAGGAACATGCACTGCTTGCTTGCTACTTTTAGTTTAGTTTAGTTTTGTTTTCCAGAATGAAGCATTTTTTTTTTTAAACTAGTAAACAGTTCCTTGATTTGAAGCACCTCTCACACTTGAAACTATACAAAGTCAGATTACATATCAGCCAGTGAGCAAAGACTCCTGAACTCTAAATGGCTTTTATTTCACAAGGAGCAGGTACAGCTTTGGGGCACTATGGTCTCCGGGACAACTTCCAGGACGAGGCAAGCAGCCTGGGACACATGTTCTTCAATTCATGTAGCACCATGACAGTGGCTATAAGGGCTCTTTTTTTTTTTCTTCATTTCTTTGTGATCTTTGTCATGATACAAATGACAAACCCAATGTTTTCCTCAATGATTTTTTTTTAAACTTTTTTGGTTGGTTTAGTTTGTGAGTGTCTGAGCCAAGAGTAACTTTTGTAACTATTCTGCCTCATGATTCTTTTGCTACTTAAGAATAAAGAGAATAAAGTTAGGGAAAGGCATACATCAGCTGTGTGTGGAAGACCACAACTCATGCTGAATGTCAAGAAGGTGGACTGTCATTATGAGGAGAAGAAAAGCCACATGTTAGGCTCAAAAGTAACACCTGATGTATCTATTTTATTACACACTTAAGACCATATTCAAACAGACTAACAAGTCAGTTACATTCCTGTTTGATCTTCGTGTGCAGCCATGTAGCTCATATAAATGTATTAAATCAAAATAAAAGAGACACATAGAGATACTGGCTTTAGTTAAACAATTAGATGCTTCTGCTCAATCCTTCATTCTTCAAATACCTAAAAGCATCTTACCTTTAATACATTTATAAGCACAAGAAATGCTGTCTGGGTTTCAAAATGTTCCCTTACTTCAATAACATTTTAATAACATAACCAATTGGAACTGAGCACACAGGAATTCCTGGGGCAGAAGTATCCAGGTCAACCCACTCTATGAAGATGACCCTCGGCACTGTACTTTCTAGAAGAGATCTCAAAGATCCATACTTCTCCCACTTCTGTAACACAGCCAACTGCCAACTGCACAATGTGGCAACTGTCACCCCTGTGACCTACACAACGCACAGACAGCACCTCTAGACAGTCATTCTATACAATCACTGTGCTAGCCAAAACACTGCAGGGAAACCAGGAGCTAGGGCTTAGATGTTTCTAATGTTTGTTATGGAGACAGATCCAGGGATTGCCATGGAACATCTCAGATTCAGAGAGGAATCTTCTTTTGATGCATGGGACTGCAGATGTATTAAGTGAATCAATGAGACTGATTCTCTGACTGGCAAGAACGATAGCCACAGTTCAGTGCAGAGATAGCTGTACCCAAGACAAAACCTGACTGCCCTCTTGTTATCTCTATAGCCACCAACCATTTGATGAGGATCAGGGAGGAACTTGTGGCTATTCCTTCCCACAACCCCCGGAGGATGCCTGACCTCTGTCCACTGACCCCTTTCCATGTGACCCAGGAGGTCATTTGTCTATAGGTACATAGCACAAGCTTCAGGCACTTCAAATACGATATTCTCACTCTGTTTGTGCCTAAGAGGCAAGGTTATGAATAAGGGGAAAAACTATGCTTTTCCCAGACAAATTTTTCTTTGCTCTTTCAGACACAATAGAGATTCAAGCACAATAATAACTAAAACAGGGACATTGCCATGAGAAAATCACTATAATTTCAAGAGAGTGTAAGGCTGTAAAAGCAGTACCATTTGTAGAAAAATTATCTACAGACCATTAATTGTAGTCCAAATTGAACCTTATTATTTTCAATATCCAATTTTCTATTTTCATGGCTTCATCTATAAACCTAGAACCCCCAGGCCTGAGAAGAAATGATGATGGCTGCTGCATGGTAAACTGGCTTGTCATTGATGGTGATTTGCTGGACTCTTACTATGGAATCAATTAAATTGAAATTCAGCTCAGTGTCAGATACAATGATAATTACCCAAGGAGTGCTTGGAAACTCCAATATTTTAGCCTTCTCTGGTGTACTTTTTAGGTTTGTCTTTGATAAGTATTAGAAGAAGCAGCACAGGAAAAAATGACTGGATTTCCTGACCCTAGATTTCAAACTGAATCTGGACTAGAGAGTTAAATCTCATCCAAGTTTGGCCAGTGACGTAGTGTACTTGCATCAAGTGCTTATGGGTAAGATGCAAAAGAGGCAGTTTAAGGAACATATTCACTGACTTGGTTGGGTTGCATAGAAAGCTTCAAAAGGTGTTGGAGATGAAATGAAGCAAGACTTACATAGCTAAATGGCAGGTAGCCACCTTCTATGGCTAGCACTGCCGAGGCTGTCTCTCCATAACCATTGTGCACAACACAGCTCCCTAGTCCTTGGTCTACTAGTTAAACTCCGTCTATGGCAAGGCACTGATGTTTCCATTCTATGGGTGCTTCCCTCGGATGCCTCTATCATCACACCTTTGTGAGGCTAGATTTTATCAACAGAAGATTCACTTCTGGAGCACAGAGGAACTGAGTAGTGTTGTCACACTTTACAGCGAAGTCCTGAAGGGACAGGAGAGCCTTTGCCGCACCCCCCCACCCCCAACTCTTTAGCAGATGTCTCTGGTAACTCAGGACTTTCTGCCCCTTTTGACAGGGGTACAGCACAACACAACCTGTCTCTGGAACAGATGCAGCTGTGATGGGAGAGCTTTGAAGGATGCTCTCAAACATACACTGCTTGTTTATGCAATGATCCTTGACATGACTTAGTGTCCTTTTGGAATATTTTGCTCTCCTCCTTTGTGAAAGAGGACTTGTCTGCTGTCTGGGACTCTGTGGACTCTCTTACGTCTTCCCCAGAACTTTGCCTATCTAGAGCTTGCACTGTACAATTCAGTGACAAGAAAAAGAAAAAATGCCAAGTTTGAAATGGCTCACTTGTCTAGGTCAGTAACATAGGATGGCATGGAAGACGAAGGAGAAAGGGGCCATTGCCATGTGAATAGCATGCCAAATGCAGTGTGCTCTAGAATGTAGACCCACACGGGAGAACATTTACTGCCGATGGTCCAGCAATGGGTGGGTACTGAAGGCGTATGCAGACAACAGACAGCATCTGGCTCCCTCCTTCTGTTATCTTTTCAGCTGTGCAGAATGACGCAATCCGGTTCTCTCCCCATCCCCACCCATTTTTTCTTTATCTAGTATAGTTGATACACCATTTATTCTCCATCATATGCCTTAATATATTATTAAGCAGAAAGGTCATTTTAATGATGAAATGATGCAATATCATCTGGGAAAATAAATTCCCCTCCTCCAAAAGAAAGCAGTCAAGCAAAATTGGTGCCCAACAAAATAGTGGTTTCCTATTGCGTGGAACACATGCTTCAATGAGATTCAAGTGTGTAGGTTAACCCGTAGTCGGAGGCTTAGCGAGATGCATTGCATGTTAGTTGGTTAGTACACTGTGAACTGATGGAAATATGCAGAAAAACAAGCAGCAGGGACTGGCATTAGTAGCAGTGGATGGTAGACAGCAAATCAAAGTCCTCGGAGCAAGGGCCTTTACCTTTTGCAGTCACTGTGAGTGTAGCTGCACAAGTGGCTTCCCCAGCACTATTGGCTGCTCTGCAAGAGTATTTCCCAGCATGCTCTGGGTAAGCATCAACTATAAGCATTAAAGCCATGCCTGTGGACTCCTCAAAATGGAAAACTACATCTTTTGATGGTAGAATTGGCTGGTGGTTATGAAACCACTGGATTGCTGGTTTGGGAACACCAGAAACCCTCGCGTGAAATCTGACTGTCTCCCCGCTGTGCACCCTGAGGCTTGGCAGAGGCTGGATGAAGATGGGCTTTTGGCCAAGGGCCTCCTTCTTAAATGAAACTGATGGAGAGGCATGCCATTGGAAGTGTGATGTAACTTCTTCAGATTTGCTAAATCCTGAAAAGAAGCATGCCAGTTTTTAATGCTTTTCCCTGCTTAAATCAAAATTCATTTGGAATTGTCTATTTTAAGTTTACCACAGATTTCAGTGATGAACTAGAATCCAATCTGGTCCTAATGTTTTGTCACTATGGAATCAAAGTCACACAAATTCATGTCCATTTTCCAGATAGACAAGCTGAGACACCAACGGGTTAGAGAATAAAGTGAACCCCATTGCTCATGAAGGCAATAGTAGAAAATGCAACTAGGTTTAGTAATGACTTTTCCCACCCTGTTTATAAGTCAAACTTTTCTATTTTGTAAACCACTTTAAATTCATTGTTAAGACAATGTATAATCATAGTCCTTAAAATTAAAGAAGAAACTAGAAGTCTCCCTAAATCCTTATGAATTTCTGTATACATCATATAGATTACATTCACCGAGAAAACATAGCATGATTGTGTGTGAAATTATTTTATAATTGTTTTGTGTGTGTGTGTGTGTGTGTGTGTGTGTGTGTGTGTGTGTGTGTGTGTGTCTATGTTGCTGGAGAACAAACTCAAGACCTGGAGCATGCTAGGCAAGTGCCATACCACTCCCAGACCATTGTTAGTCTTGTTTTGAATTCAAGTCCTCAGTGACCGAGAAAGTGTTTCTGATTATAGTATAACTGATGAACAGAAACATTCAATCTCCTCAACAGTGGCTCTCTCAACACTTAGGGGTCCTTTCAGTCTTGGTGAATGTATCTAGCTTGTGATCAGAGCTGAAGTTATGTACTGTAATGCCTATGAAATCACAGTTATTTCAACACCACGTGAAGATGGTCTGGTCTCTACCCTAGCTCAGTAACAAAGCAAATATACCTACCCATGGTTTTCCCAGCATTTTTCTCTACATTCCGATACATGCTGATCGGGAAGCAGAAACAGCCGGTGGTAACAGTAACACGTCACAAAACTTTACGGAGGAAAGCAGGGCAAAATAAAAAGGCAAGGGCCCAGAGAGAACTGATCAATGAGGAGCAGAAACTGTGTGTGATGTGGGAATCACAAGCTAAAGGAGAAGAACGGAAGGGCCAGTGGTTTCCCCGACTAGTAACTGGTACCAGTACCGTGAAATTCTTAAGAGTCATACCCTACCTTCCAGTCGCAGGGTGGCTGTGCTGGACACTTGTCCCACAGCATTGTTAGCAACAAAAGCGTACGTTCCTTCGTCCTCTGGATAAGCCTCAGCAATCTCCAGCTGGTAGGTGTCTTCAAACTGTGTCATCCTGAAGAACCGAGATGGCTTGATTTTCTTGTCTTTGCAGTACCAAGACACCTTCAGATCTGCAAAAGAAAACACATTTAAATCCTTAAAAGGAGCACATGTTTTTACTTATCTGTGAGCATAATCTTGATTAGACTGCAGACCATGTTTCATTTTTTAGCTTAAGAGCTTACACTTTTCTTCTAAACGCACTGCATCTGTGTAACTGCATAACTCTCACCTTCAAGAAGGAAATGTGATTCTAGAAAGATCCAGCTTGTTCTGTTGCTGAACTAGTTGCAATGTTTCAAACTCTAAAAGTTTAGTTTTATTCCTAAAAGCCATTTTCTTGAGACAGTCTCATGTTGCTCACACCGGCCTTGAACTTGCTGTGTAGAGGCTGACCTCTGACTTCTAACACTCCTGCCTCTAAGTCCTAAAGCTGGAATTGCAGGCATGGCCACCATTCCTAGCCATTGGTTATATTCTTTTGAGGCATGTTGTATACCGTGTTCAGTAGCTTGAGAAAGAGTTCATTTGTGAAGCAGGATGAGGGACCTGAGGCATAGGAGAAAGTGTGAGGAAAAATGTCCACTGTGGCTTGCAGAAGGATAAGGAAACAAGAGGTTGGAGCAGATCAGTGTCCCATCAAGTCTAAAATGGACACCCTTACATCACTATGTTTGTTACTAATGGGCCAGCATCGAAAGGCGTTAGCAAAATAGTTGTACAGAAAATAACTTTCCTAATGGAGAAAGAGGGGAAACTCATGGAATTTGGACATCTCAGATTCATCTGACTATCCCCATAAGATAATTTGAGCTATCTTTTTTTTTTTTTTTTTTTTTTTTTTGGTTTTTCAAGACAGGGTTTCTCTGTGTAGCTTTGCACCTTTCCTGGAACTCGCTTGGGAGACCAGGCTGGCCTCGAACTCACAGAGCTCCATCTGCCTCTGCCTCCCGAGTGCTGGGATTAAAGGCATGTGCCACTACCGCCCGGCTTGAGCTATCTTAATAAAAGGGAAAAATACAAATCAAGGATGAAATAAAATGTTGCCACGTTGCTCCACTTTAAGGCAATACATGGTTTAGTTAAGTGTCTGGTGTCAGCACTGAGCTATCTCAGTTTGGAGCACAGTCATGACAGTTTCCTTCTCTCAGTTCGGTTCTGGTAGCACCATCATTCAGAATTTGGGTGCCATTCTTGATCTGTGAATGATCCCCTCCTCCCAGTGATAGCAGCTGTGTATGAACTCCTACAGGATCTTTTTTCTAAAGAAACAGACCTTCCTGTTCCCTAGGGTATAAGGTACATTAGAAAATGCTGTATTGGTAGGAGAGTTTGATAGCCTCTGACCTGGACATTTCATCTCTCCGAATCAGGGTTCTCATCTGTGAAAAAGGATGCTTAAGGATTCATGGACTAAACATGGCATAAAACTGCCGTGAGAGCCCAGGGACATATCACACAGGAAACGACTCACAAACCACTGAAATAAGAGTCATTACAGCAAAATGTCCGAGGCCAATGGAGATCAGCAGTGTCTTTAGCAATGTGTGAAAGGCTAAGGGCACACGATAGGCAAATGTCTCAAAGAATACAATAGCTATTCCATGAACTAAACTCTGTGTGTGTGTGTGTGTGTGTGTGTGTGTGTGTGCATGCCAGCATGTGTGTATGTACATGTGAGTCATGTGAGTGTGTGTGTGTGTGCGCATGCATGCATGTTTCATCTCCAGGATGAAGAGCTTGACACATCACATTACAAGGTTCTGTATTTTTTTCTACTGACAGTTTTGCCAGTGGTGAACTGAATAAAGTACCATGGAAAACACAGGACAGGAACTGCTACCAACCAGTGCAGTAAATGGAGAGAAAAAAACAGAACCTCTCTTGGCAGAGCATCTGGTCCATCTGGCTAGCCTGCCCCTGCCTGAACTGCTCATTGGCTGCTCGTGGCTTCTGTGAGGCTCCCCCACCTCTCATCCCCACCCCTCATGTCTGGTTCCTCAACCTCACCCTCTTGCTTCCCGAGTGCTTTCTCGGCTACCCTTTCTCCTCCCCCCAGGTCTCCCTGGTGAGGGCCTGATCAGCACCTTCCAAGCTTCTCTCCTGCTCTTCTTTTTGCCCAACACAGTATTATTTCTAAAGACACACAGGATCATGTTGCATAGAGGTTAAAAGTCCCTGAGTGACTCCTTGGTTGCAAACAAGGTCAACTCTAAAGTCTAGGCACAGAACGGAGAGCTTTGGTGTCTGGCCTTTGGCCTCTTGCCTGTTCCTGACAGCTAAATGTCAACTCTTAAGTGGATTCCAGGCCATCCGATTCCAAGTCCTCTGTGACTTCTAAGAGCTTCCCTCTTGGCCTGTTATGCTGGGCATGCTCTGACCCTACCACCCCTAGTTCAGTGCACACACCTTCTCCAGCTGTCCCTCTGACAGAGAACATGTAGTTTATGTGACAGCATTTATGACTGTGGGCTCTACACACACGTGTCTCTTCACCTCTTAGAAGGCAACAACCCTGTCTGGCCACACCCAGCACTTAGCGTCTCCACAGTAGTGGAGCTGTTAAAATAAAATTGAAGAGGGTGCTTAAGCAAATAGTGGACATCTTTCATCATTAGATTAATAATTCTTTATTATTTAATTTATCTGTCATTCTCTAAGCCTCTAAATGGTTCAAGCTTATTTCCTGTAGAATAAACTAGCAAGGAGCTAGCAAACGTTTAAATGTACACTTTTCCAAATTTCCTTTCTACCAGCAGGGGGCACCAGAGACCTTCAGTAGATAATTTTTCCTGGCGCGAGAGTAGCCCGAGATTGTTCACTCAGGCTTCAGAAAGTACCAAGGCTTCCTTCTTCCCTACTCTGAAAGTCTAGGACAAAGGTATTTGAAAACTCAGAATCCGCTCCAATTTGTGGAAGGCAAGATGGACTCTCTTAGGAAGCACATGTCAGGGTATGCTGTGAAAATATTTTCAGTCTCAGGAATAAAACTTCATTGATTTGGAAGTTTCTGGAAGGTCGCTTCATTTCATGAACTTAATTTATATCATATCAAAGACATGTCTGTCTGAAGGTACAGAAACGCCCACATGTGTACAAGTATTGTCACACGTAGGGAGTTAATGACGTCATAAAGCTACAAGTCCACTCTAACACAGACATCAATTATGCAGAAGTGATTTTTCTTTATTGATTCTATATTTTTGTAGAAGATGTAGGATGCATTTTTTAACATTTAAGATAAAACTATAATATGATCTGTAGACTAAAACCCATTATACATGTAGTTATAATTTTTGCTATTTAGTTAATATGTGGTATATGTGTGTAAAATATTCCTCTAAAATTCAATGGAGAGATATATATAGAGAGAGTAACTATAGTATATTCCATTTTAAAATGAAGTTACTGTATTAGAAGAACATTATCAAACTATCTTCCATTTCCTAGTATTCAACATATCTCAAAAACTACACTTCCAAGACACAAAGTTCATAGAATTTGCCCACATTTTAAATCCAGTGCAAGGCTCTAAGGCTCTAATAAATGAATGCATTAGCACCAGTCACTTGGGAGCCATGCCTCCAGGTGCTTTACATACATCATACTTTAATTATCCTCATAAACTGAACAGGTCTATTAGGTTTCTTGATTACCATCTCCACCCCAGAGGAGGACGCTAGTAGGTCAGAAGATCTAGTGAAATCCTAACTTGTTTAGGAAAAGAGCTGTTGGCAAGGCAGAAATTGAGTTATAAACTAATGGAAGAAGTGTAATAAACAAAACAATAACCACCAAGCCTGGAGACATCCCCTGTAGGACTGCTATACAAAAACCAAGAAAAAGAGGAAGTCATTTTCATCTGGAGTAAAGCCATCATTCATTCCTTTGATTTATCTTGTGAGCATCCGAGGTGAGGCCCCAATCGTATCTTACACTATTTAAGATAGTTTCTTTTCAAAGTCAAGTGAGGGCAATGGCTGGTGGCATTTGAGAAGCAGGCCCACAATTAAAAATGACGCAGATGACTCTGGATGGGGGCAATGGGGCAGACACTGTGTTAGATGTTGCCTTGTTTATCATCTTAAGTGGTTGATAGTCTCCATTTAACAGCCACTGATTTCATCCATCAGCAGTTGTTCATTGAGTATCTACTATGGGCATGGTATCCTTTTAGGGCAAGGGGCCCCTTGCTTTCCTGGAGTCGCTTCCCTTTTTGGTGGTGCTATTTTTTTCAGACACCAGGGTCTAGACACTCTTGAGATACACACACTCTGAGGTTTAATATAATGGTGTTCTCATCATGTTCATGATGGAAGAGAACCAGTGAAAGTATATACTCATGTGGAGGTAACACACTGGACCCACAATTCCATTCGCACCTATGAGTTTAAAGCCTAATCTTTGCTCACTCCAGGAATATACCTTCCACACACATTATCTATAGACTCAATAAAGCCTCACATGGAGATGGTTTCTCTTGAAACCTACGAAAATGCTACTATAAACTTATGACAACTGTAAGCTTTGTCATAATTTCCCAATTAAGATTTTAAAATGTAGCTACAATCATAAGATACTAGATGCTTTTAAGATGTTTGTGGAAAAATCTTCAAAGATTTTCAGAAAGAACAGTTGTATCACCTTAACCTTTTTTAAGAGTACAAAATGTAGTATATATAATTATGATATAATAATATATACATATAAAACAATACATACAAAACAGTAGTATGTATAATAATGATATAATTCTTAATTAAACAATTCTAATGAGGGGCTGCAGAGATGGCTCAGAGATTAAGAGCACTCACTGACTGCTCTTCCTGAGGACCTGGGTTTAATTCTCAGCACCCACGTGGCAGCTTACAACTGTTTGTAACTCCAGTTCCAGGGGACCTGGCACCCTCACACAGACATATGTGCAGGCAAAATAAATAATTAAATAATTCTAATATATCTGCTGCTAATTGTCCATTCAGGTTTAAATTACTCATGTGAGATCTTCATGATGGAGGAGAGGATGAGAACACTGTGCCCATCACCATCCTCTGTAAACGCCAGTAAGGATACCTTTTTATCAAGCACCTACCTGTCCCTGAAACTCGGCACTGGAAACGCGCTGGCCTCCCCTCCGATGTGACTGTGTCCTGAAGTGGAGTAACAATGGCAGGGGGATAAACTGGCATTTCCTGGTCTGGAGACACAACTTCTGGAACTGAAGAGAGAGACCATAGAATTTGTCAGGGTTTTCCCCTCACAGCTCTCCCAGTGGGGTGCCCAGGGATTTCACGGGAGAGTGCCTTGAGAACTGGGTAGCAATCTATTGTTACTACCCTGGGAGAGCTTCGGGCTTCCTACCTTCCACAGAAAGAGAAGCCGAGGTTGTGGCTACTCCATAGTCGTTCTTGGCTTCACAGGTATAGACAGCCGCATCCTCCGGGAAGGCCTCAATGAGCAAAAGCGTGTACTCTTGCCCGTCGTGGAGAAACTTGCACTTGAAGCCCGTGGAAAGCAGCTGCTCCTCCTTATACCAGGAAATCTTGGGCTGTGGTCTGCCTGATATCACAGCGCAGAAGCGAGCAGGCTTGCCGGACTGCACGGTGACAGGCTGGAGCTCCTGCAGGACTTGGGGTGGTTCGGGAGCTGGAAGACAATGCCAGGAAACAGGCCGTGAAGGAAGAGAAGGGGAGACAGCGTGCCATTCTCTACTCACTGGTTTCAAGATGGCTATGTGTCTAGAAACAAAACCTCCGTGTTGTGATATCTTTGCTTGCCTCAGAATATTTTTTGCGCTAAAAGGAATTTTTATAACTTCAGAATGATTAGGAAAAAAGTTTCATGAGAGGCGCTGAGAGTGTCGGGCACCTAGCTATAAAATCATCATTCTGGTTGGTTGTTGGTGCACACCCATGGGCAGCTAAAAATCTAGAACAATTCTCACATCCTACCTATTTTCAAACGTCATTTGAGCAAATTCCATGGTGAAGAGGCTTATCGCATTCACGTTTGTTTGCTTTACAAGTATTTATGTATGTCACAACCACTCTGTTACATACAGAGGCTGAGGGCAGAAAGCATTCATTGGCTGGTTGAATACTAGTCCATATCAGTAGAGTGCAAATCAATAGATTTTAAAAATTCAGCTTTATGATTATGCTAATTGGTGCATATTCTCCATGTTGGATGAGGAGGCCACTAACAGGGAGAAAGGCTTAACAGATGCTGGCATCTGGCTCTACTTCTTCATTTCTCTGAGCTTCCATCTCTCTACTACTACTGCAGAGGAAACAAAAGTGGATGTCATGACAACTGCATCTTCCAGGGAAACCGGGGAGTATGGCCAAGGGATCATCTTTATGAATGTTGAGAGAACTCCTAGCACCCTCCCATCTGACTTGGGGGAGTTTTCTCTAAGACAGCCAGAAATGTGGCTGGGAGGCAGGTTCTGTTCTTTTCTATGTATCTGGGTTAGGATCAGGGCCTGTCAAGCTTTCAATTCAGAGGTAGCATTTTTAATGAGGGAAGCAGAGGTTTACTGACGTCCTCCTGAGGACTATTAGGAAGCTCCCGGTAGCATGGGGAGTTCCGCTTCCAAAGGCAAAGCACTGATCTTACAGCCTGGGGCAGAGCCTCATTCAGTTCTGCCTGTGGCTCTCTAGGCACACCCGGATCTCAAAGGAGATCTTTGGGTTTTCCCAAGCTTTGCACTGAAGGCTGCAAATGTCTCCATTGCTTGTATAGCAGTGTTATTTACACTTAAACAGTTAGGACAGAGAACTACCACAGCTAAATGCCGTATAGGGAAAGCCATCTGGAGTACATTATAATTGACACACAGTGGCTGTTCAGTAGTGTCAATCAAACAAATGAAGTTCCGGCCAGCAGGTGCTTCCTGGAAATGACATCTCAATAGTCCTTTCAGCAGCTGCTCTCTCTTTTCTACAAGGCTGATGTGAACACAAATGCAGTTACATCCAGATGAGTGCCATGGGTTCAGTAGAGAATTCTCAGGCACCACCACTGTGTTAGTGGTATAAAAGAGGATTATTCATCTATTCAGATGAAGCCACAAGACATATTGAAGCCTAACCACATACCATTGACATAGAGAGTCACAGAACTCCTGTTTCTTCCTGCCACGAAGGTGTATTCTCCTGCATCACTATGTCTGGTCTCAGATATAAACATCCGATGAATTCTTCTCTCCACCACATACTGGTGTCGTTCTTGAACTTGGAAATTGATTTCAATGCCGTCTTTATACCAGTGGGCGTCAACGTCGTCTTCATTGACCTCAAACTCAACAACAGCACGCTGTTTCTCGATGACCTGTTGATGGAATGACATGAAAAGAAAATTAAAAATGACTCTGATTCTTGCTCACTTAACCTATTTCTAAAGCTGTTTGCTTAAAAAGCATGAAAAATTGAGTCACTGTGACATCATAAGTTGGCTGGTTATAGCATATTTAAATTTTTTCCACTGATTTTTGGACAAATGGTACCCAAATCTCTTGTGTAGGGGATGAAGCTCATGCCTGGGCTAGTGAGGGAAAGCTGCTCAAGAAGACAATAATTTCATCTTTAAATGTTTGTGCTTTAATAAATCATAACTGAAACTATGACATTTTACATTTGGGGGCTTTGAATTATTTATAGAGGTCTCTGAAGTTACCCTTCAATCTGATCTCACATCAGATGAACTATATAATGCTGTGAGCTAGAGAGCAATTACTGTCCTCAGTTTAAAAGTGAGGAAACCAAGGTTCAGAACTAGAAAATGAAGGAAGAGAGGCTCGGCTGGTCATGTGAGTCTTTACTGCAAGTGTTCTTTAACAGAGAACAAGCTCTCTAAAGCATGATTTTTTTTTTTCTGGAAGAGAAAAATGATGGATCTGAACTCAAAATGAATTTCTTAGAACATACCCGCTCTATTATGTCGTTTGGAAAGATCAGCACCCATATGGATAAGCACTGCAAACGCAGCAGATGTGGTGGTGGTTTGCATGAGTATGACCCCTGTAGGCTCATACGTTTGAATGCTTGGTCACCAGTTAGTGGAACTGTTTGGGAAGGATTAGGGGGTGTGGCCTTGTTGGAGTAGGTGTGGCCTTGTGGGAGTAGGTGTGGCCTTGTTGGAGGAGGTGTGGTCTTGTGGTAGGAGGTACGTCACTGGGGTTGGGCTCTGAGGTTTCAAAAGCCTATGCTGGTTCTAGTCTTTTTCTCTCTGCCTGCTGCCTGTGGATCAGACTGGAAAGCTTTCAGGTACCATGCCTGTCTGCTTCCCACCATGATGCTCATAACTAATCCTCTAGCAAGCCCCCAATTAAATCTTTTCTTTATAAGAGTTGCCTTGTTCATGATGTTTCTTAATGGCAATAGAACAGTGACTAAGAAAGATAGCAAACGTGCCTATTTAACATCCTTGCTATGAATCCAGCACTGCTCAGACTGGGATTAATTACTCTTAGACTCATAGCAAGTACTCACAGACACCTGCCTCTCCATCAGGGGGAAAAAAAAGAGAATTTGCCATCTCCTAGGGTTTCTTATTTCTAGCTAATGTGCGAATGTCACAATTTAAATTTTCATTGTTTCTGATTGGAGCTGCATGGTAAGCAGCCATTTATTCAGCAGCATAGTGTTTACAGCTGTTTTTAAACTTTATTTTATCTTGCGTGTTTGGGTGTTTTGCATGAATGTGTGCCTGTGCACCATTTGCATGCCTGGTGCCAGAGGAAGCCAGAAGTGGGCATCAGGTTCCCTGGAACTAAAATTACAGATGGTTGCGAGTTGCCATGGGGGTGCTTGGAATCAAATCCAGGTACTCTGGGGAGCAGCCACAGCTCTTAATCACTTAGCCATCTCTGCAACCCACCTACAGCTCCTTTTTTTCCCCTGCAACTGTTTTAATGAAAGATATCAGCTGAACAGTGAAAGGACATACTTGTTGAGTGACAAGAAACCGAGTTAACTAATGGCAGCAGCACAAGGATCTGAGCCAATAGGGACAAGCTGATTCCAGTCTTTAACATACTGTGATGAGACAAGTTGAAAGTCAGAAATTAAAGCCTAAGAGTGGATTGATGACTTGTCAAAAAGTCCAAGAGGCAGACAATACCTGAACCTCCTTTTTAATACTCCGGATGCGGACATCCCTGCCCTCTACAAAGAGGTTTGCAGTTGACATATTGCCTCCTGCTACCACTGTGTACTTCCCAGCATCAGACATCCGTGTGGATGGGATCAGAAGGCGGTGGACATATTTCTCCTTCTGAATCTTTATCCTGTGGAAGGAAGGAAACCAGAGCTTAATGCATGGGATTCAAAAGAAAGTTGGAATAGTTGGAGCACAGTCAGGCAAAGTAATTGACCTGTCTGCCATCTGAAGCTCTTGGCCATCTTTCATCCACTGGACAGTAATGTCAGGTTCAGAAACTTCACATTCAAACATGGCTCGTTTCTTCTCCAGAACCTTAATGTCCTTAATGTGTTTCCTAAATTCAATATGACGAGCTGGGAAACAGAACATAAAAAAAATCAGCACTTGGCATCTTTATTGATATATAAGTCACATGCTATTCGATGTATACATTTGTAGAGGAATCTGGCCCACAGATACGGGGCTGGTTCCACCCCAGGATAACTATGGCCCAACGCAAAATCTGTAAACTTACTTAAAACATTTTGAGAATGGTTTGGTACTTATTTTGTAAATTTATCACATTGTTCGAAATGTGAACAAGACACCATCTTGTTACAATTATGTAAATGTAACATATGCATGTTTTCAATTAATTAATACATGGGATGTACCAGCTGAACACTCTGGATTTAGTGTGTGGGTCAAGCCAATGTGGCCCAGAGAAATCAAAAGGGTAGACAATCCTGATTTATTAGAGCATATAATTCAATATATATTGGAGTGCATAATTTGATGGCTTCCACTGTATATATTGTAGAACTATCACCATATTTTAAAGCCATTTCATTTTTCCCAGAAAGAACTCATGCATCTCTTAGCCATCATATTCACTTTCTATCACCTCCCGCTAAACCGAAGCTAATGAGCTATGTCTCAATAGACTTGTATATTAAAGTCATTTCATACAAATGGATTCATACAGTATGTGTTTCTCTGTGGCTGGCTTCTTTCATTTCACATATTTCCAGCATGTACCCATATTACAGCATGTGTTAATAATTTCTTTTTATTTCAATTACCACCCCAATTGTATGGACATACCACATCCTATTTATTTAGTCTCTAATTGCAAGATTAATATTTTACATGGCACATCTGACTTTCTTTTCTTGTGGATACATTTAGGAAATCATACCTTCAACATAAAGGGTGGCTGTCGATGTCGCTTTTCCAGCCACAAAAGTGTAGTCAGCGGCGTCTCCGAAGTGAACGTTCCTGATGTTCAGTGAGTGTGTGAGTTTCTTGGTTCTCATCTGGCACCTGTCGGTCGACTTGATTTCTACACCGTTCTTCAACCATTTGTAAGAAATGCCTTCATAGTTCACTGTCACCTCAAAAGTTATGGTGTCTTTTTCTTCAGCATTGATGTCTTTCAGCATGGACGTAATCATGATCGCTGCCACGGAGGATTAAGAAATGAAACACGTGAGTATGCGCTATAACTATGGAGCAGGTTATATCAAGTGCAGAACGGGAGTTTCTAATGGGAGTTTCTGCCTGTGTTGGTGTGATTATAATTTAGGGGTAGGAGCTTTGACACTGTTCATGTGTCAGAGAAGACCAGCTGAGAGAGTGACAGGGACATAAAGTGATAGACACAGAACCCTCTTTCCAGGTAGAAGTCTGATGATATTGTAATTAGAAACTTTTATCCGCATGAAGAGGCTAGCAGAAACTCATTGTGAGCATACAGTTGGTGTTCTATCAAGAGTGTTTTCAATAAGTCAAATGATTTGGAAACAAAAGTGTAGAATATGAAAGAATATGTCTGCTAAATATGTGCATGTGTCCATATACACACCACCTATCCAGATACGTACATACACACATAGACACACACAGATACACCCATATATTTACTTACGCGTCACTGTCAGGGTAGCACTGACTTGGTCATTGCCACAAACAAATGTGTATTCTGCTGAGTCCTCGGTGCTTGTGTTCATGATGATCAGCTGGTGGAGTTTCCCCTGCACAACTATCTTGAACTTCTCACTCATCTCAATTTCCACACCGTTCTTCAGCCACATGGAAGGAACATTGAAGTGGGACACCTCGCACTCAAAAGAGGCAGCTTTGGTTTCAGGAACCTCAATACTTTTCATAGTCTTTGTGATATGTAGTGCTGGGGGGAAATCAGAACATAGCTCAGTTAATGTATTTTTATTTATTTATTTACTTATTTATTTACTTATTTATTTACTTATTTATTTGTTTTGTTTTGAGTTAATGTATTTTTAAACACAGATGAAGAAGGAAAACAGTAGCAAATCCACAGGAGTCCCCCGGGGAAATGCCCCAGAGGCTGCCAAACACTTACTCTCCACAAACAGCTTTGCCTTGCACTCCAGCTGCCCCACCATGGCTGTGTACTCCCCAGCGTCAGATGGGGAGATGTTCTGTAGCATCAGCTTGTGGACCTTCCTCTCGGAGACCAGTCTGTGCTTGTCACTTGGCTTAATCTCCACATTCTTGTGGAACCATTTTACTGGAACTGTGTCGTGGGAAACACTGACTTCAAAGGCAACAGTAGCATTTTCCAGGGCAGTCACATCCTTTGGTTTTTTAATGATCTTGACAGCTGATGAGGAAAGTTGGAGAAACTCAGTAACACAGTTAACATGACAGTAACCACTGGTTGTCTACCAATACAATGTTCAGTCAACTTACTCTCAACATGCAGCCTGGCGCTGGCTCCGAGCCTTCCCAGTTTGAAGCCATAGACAGATTCATCTACCAGGGTGCAGTTTTTAATCTTCAGGGAATATAGTGTTCCTTTGACTGAGATCTCATACTTGTCATTGGAATCCAGGACGACTCCATTTTTGATCCACTGGACACCTTTGACATCTGGGTGTGTAAGTTCAACAGAGAAGATGGCGTCCTGTGTCTCTGTCACCGTGAGGTTCTTCAGGGTCTTCTTAATTTTGACAGCTTAAGAAGAGTGAAGAGTTGGCTTAGAAAATATCAATGATAACCAGCAAACAAAAGAAGTTCTGAATCTGATCACCACCAGTCAACGTGCAAAAGGATGGTTAGCCGATATTTTATAATTCTGTAGTCTGTCATTTTAAAAGACACTTGGCCAGTACTTAAGAAAATCAGAGATCCAGTTGGAAATGTGATCATTGTGCAGTGATTGCACTGTACTTCAGTGATACGAAGTTTTCATATCGTATACTAACAGCTTAATAGACTGATTGGAGAAGGGTGCGAGAGGCATGAGGTAGCAGAGTGTCTGATGCAGCTGTTTCATAGCCCCTAAGCAACACTTTCATCACACACACACACATACATACACACACACACACACACACACACATACACACACACACACACAAAAAATGTGATAAAAATTCACACATTCTCCTACAGGATTCACAAGAAAAAGTTGATAAAATAATGATGTTATAAAGCGAAAATGTATGTGACCTTAACTGGCCATTCAGTTTGCTTTCCTGGTGGTACCTGTTAAGAAAGGAGCAGGATTTGGGTACGAGAAGGCTGTCCTCCCCTGACTCACCTTCTACTTTGAGCTTGGCAGATGTTTTGGAAGTGGCCACCTTGTAGGTGTATTCTCCAACATCATCTAACTTGGCAGCCGCAATGACAAGTCTCCTTTTGTGGCCATCAGATTCACTTCTAAAGTTGTTGCTCAGAGCCAAGGGCTTCCCATCCTTCAACCACTCCCCCTCAGACTCAGGGTTGGCAACTTCACATTCAAACACAGCTTCCTGGGATTCAGCTACAGTCTGGTCTGTGAGTGGCTTGGAGATGGCCCCCCCTTCAGAACAAGAGTAGAATACATGTGAGTCCTTTAAAATACCCACAGGCTAAAGAAATCATTACACAATTAAACATCAAATATCAAATTTTAAAAACATGATTTTAAACCTAAAAAGGTTACTTTTACCTGTATTTAGAAAGTACCATAGAAATCTCTTATTCTAAGTATATATGATTAAAAACCAGAAAATATATTGTGCATAGAAAAAAAGAGTTTAATAAAGAATTCTGAAATCTGTAACATAACATATATGTATGCCATATAAATAGCTTTCAACTCAGTTCCTTGTTTTTGAAAGCACGCTATTTGGTCCTTTAAGAATTATTTTCTTAGTATATGTTTTATATTCAGGAAAAATTTGTTAAACAAAATGTCAAAGTCAATAGTGTGTTTACTGTTCACTTATTTGAGACAATGCTTTACTCTGTAACACAGTTTGGCCCCCACACTCATGGGAATCCTTCTGCCTCAGCCTTCTATGGGCTGGGATTATAAGCATTAAACCTCTGCCCAGCTTTCATTGGTGTTTTTTTTTTTTTTTTTTTTTTTTTAATAAACACTGTGTTTCTCATATACCCCCAATCTCTGAGTTGCAGTGTCATCTCCTCTCCAATGTTTTCTACACCCCATCGCCACTGGAAACAATAGTAATTGCTTTAACTACTTAGCTGCTTAGACACCTATCTTCCTCTAAATCCTGAATTCAAGGAAAGACGTACATCCACTTCACTTTTGTGTTTTGAGTTCCTAGTAATATCTTGCCTATGGCAGGTGCTTTTAAAATGTCAAGTGAAATCTTATAGGGACTTAAAGCCTTTTGTTCTTATACACTTAAATTATATTTAAAATAATCTTAGATTATATAGGACCTGAGATTTTATTTTATAGATCTTTTATGGCCAATTCCCTAAGGAAATACATCATAAAGTATGGATCATGAGACTTTCACATCATTTAGGACGCACTTCTACCATCTGATCTGCTTACGAACCAGAAGAGTCTGATCTGAGCAGAGCACCTCAATTCCTCAATACTCAAACCGTAATCGACCAAATCTTTTAATGACTGCTACTTCTATGTGGACAAGTAGACTATAACTATTATTCTTCATTATAAAGCTAAGGACGTATGCTAAATGGGAAAGGTTGTGTTTCCCCTTCATGTCATAAGAGATGCACAGATGAGTTCAATTGTATTTGTAATAGGAAATATTCATTGGATCCACAAAAATGAAGAGGGAAATGTTTGAAGGGTAAGGAATACTTAAAAAATGAATCTTTATTTAAGCAAAATCAAAATGAAGCTAAGTTTAGCAAACATTTATTCATCATCTATTTCTAGGAATATACAGAGAAGAGAAAGAAGCAATTAATTCTATGTTCAAGGGTCATATGCTCTGGTGTAGGGAAAGGAAACAGGGAATAAGTCACATGTTTAATAAGGGCCATGAAAGAAGTGGAGAAAGGGGTCTGGGACTAGAGAAAGAAGTAGAGAGGTTAAAGGAAGCTTCATGGAGGAGATGGCACCTGAGAGTGATCTACAGATGGCATCTGAGGTAGGGCGGGGCGAACACTCATGATCTAGGCTGAAGAGTCAGAGGTGAGGGTATTATTAGCCTTGAGATCAGTGTAATAAGAGGCCTGGCAGGGGGAAGCAGGTGAGAGTTTGAGGAAAAATGGGAAATAATGTCTTTATAATTACAATAGTTGCTCCCCAGAAGAACTTAGACTGAATGATCAACATACACACCTGCCACGGTAAGCTTTCCAGATGTTGTATTTTCTCCAGCATAAAATGCATATTCTCCTTCATCATCTTTCATCATATTCAAGACTGTCAGTTTGTATATTTTCCCCTGGGCTTCAATTTTATATTTAGAGCTGGGCTTAATTTCCTTGCCCTTAAAATTCCATAAGACATCAATTCCTGAGTGGGACAGCTCAACCTCCAAGACCACATTTTGAGTTTCTGTGCATGTCAGGTCACGGAGACCTCTGATTATTTTAATTTCTAGGAAAAAAGGAAATATTGGTTGGTCATTTTTAGAGTGAGAATGTAGACTGCTTAAGGTAATGACTAGTCATATGGAGCAATTCTTACTCTCTACAGAGAGATTACAGCTGGTTTCGACTCTGCCAACCATCAGTTTATATGGTCCTTCATCAGAAGCATGAGTTCGGTTAATCACAAGTCTCTGTTTGGTGCCTTTGACAATGGATTGTACACGGTCATCAGGCTTGATCTGTTCATCATCTAGGTACCATTTAACAGAAGTTACATCAGGGACTGAGACCTTGCATTCAAGTACAGCCTTGGTACCTTCAATCACATTGACATCTTTTAGAGGTGTTATCACATCAACACCTGCAAAGGAAGACAAACCAAGAATTGTATGAATGTGAGTTTTGTTGAAAATGCCTGCACATTCAAGTTCTTTAACTCAGTGTCAATAGGAACATAAAACTAGATCTGGGTTTATAGCTTAGCATAGAGACCTGCTTTGTATGTGAAGCACAAGGGTTTGATTCCCATCATCACAATTTTTTAAAGGAGAAGAATTAACATAAAACCATGTAAGACTCACTATAGACAGAGACATGCCCACTGGTAGAGAGTCCGAGGGAAGGAATAGTGAAGGAGTAATTCCCAGCATCCTCTTTGGTCATGTCTTCAATGAGCAGCATGTGGGATTGTTTGTCTATCACAATGTGAACCCTGTCATTGTGCTGTACTTCTTGGCCATCTCTCATCCAGACGCCTTCCACATTTTCTAGGGAGACTTTGACTTCAAGCTGAACAATGTCGCCCTCACAGACCTTTTGATCACTAAGTCCTTGGAGAATAGCAATAGGCCGGGCTGTGAAAGATGGGGAGAAAAGAATGTCATGGTTTTATCATTAACCCTACTGATGCACACTGCAGTGTCAGGGATAGGAGCACTCACGTTTCATCTTCAGTCTACAGGTTGTCTTCTTCCCATCCACAACGAAGCTGTACTCTCCCTGGTCCTCTTTGGTGACATCCTTGACTGTGAGGTTCTGGCGCCCACGGCGGGATGTAATTGAGTATTTGCCATTGGACTTGAGCTCCACATCATTGTGATACCACTTGCCTTCTATGTTTTCTGGGGATATAATACACTCCAACTCTCCAGAGTATGACTCTGGGACTTCTACATCCTGAAGTTCTTTCAGGAACTCAACAACTGCACCTGAAGAATAAGATGAAGGTGAATGAATGTCTTGGGAGAGTTATAGAACTAGAGTATGGATACAGACGCCACCTTATATACCTATTATTTTCTTCCTATACTTTCAAGAATTGTCTTCTGCATCTTCCTGCTAGTGGATGGAGAAATGTTTAATACAAATCATTTATTTTAATTTTTTAATTATTTTGAAAGCAGGGAGATATATTTCAACTAAGACATTTTAAAGTGAGGCAAGAAAATAATACTGCTTTCAAAAAATCCATATTGTCAATATTTCTAAGTAACTATAAATTGATGACACTTAATATAAAGTTTGCATCTAATTCACTGAAATTATTTTTATGAAAGGAAAGATGTCTAGCTCACTTTATCACAGAATAAAAATGACTCCAGTAAACAATGTAGTCATTATTTCTTTTACCTTCCACAATAAGTTTCGCAGTTGTTTTGATATTTTCATCTTCCACAAGTACACAGCTGTAGTCTTCAGCATCGGATGTGTCAATGGTCAGCACAGACAGGAAGTGAACCTTTCTGTCAGAGTGCATCCTATACTTATCTCCTGCGTGAACTTCGATACCGTCTTTATACCATTTTACTTTGACAAATGGTTCTGAAGTTTCACATTCAAATGTTGCCATGGTGTCCTTTTCCTTAGCAACAACATCTTGCAATTCTTGTGTGAAAGTGATCAATTGCTTGGCTACAAAGGGGAAAAGAAAATTAAACTCGCACTTTGAATAATGGGAAAAGAAAAACACTTAAATATGTCACGGGTTATTCATGGGCATAGAGAGAGAGCACTATTAAATGGAACATTTTCAGGTTACCTTGGACAAGTAAGAATGCATGACTTGAAGTCTCCCCAGCTATGTTGATGGCCTTTACCATGATGCTGGCAGAGTCTTCTGTGGTCACATCCCTTATGACCAGTTCACAAACATTGTCTTCAGGCCAGTACCAGTAGATTCGGTCAGACCGCTCGATTTTTACACCATTTTTGTACCATTCACATTCAGGGTCTGGTTTTCCCATAACTCTGACTCTAAAGTGGGCGTCAGATCCTTGGCCAACTGTCTGGCTTTGGATTCGTTCGAAGATTTTGGGCGCCTCCATACTAGGGCTAAGTTCAATCCTCTCCGGTTTGAAAGTTGGAATAGTGACTTTGCCTTCTTCAGCGAGGGCTTTCTTCTCCTCTTCAGTTAACTCTTTGGTCCAGTGCAGCAGCTCATCTTTTGTTTTCTTGAGGAGTTCTTCATAAGATTCATCCTTCTTTCGAGATTTAAGCTCCACGGCTGTGATAGCCTCGTAGTACCCTTCCTCCGTCCTGCGCTTGAATTTACTGCGCAGTTCTTCGGACTCCTCGGACACCTTTTCGTGGGTAATTCTTTCAGCCCTTTTCAGTTTCACCACTTCCTTAGTCTCACTGGTGTCAACGGGTCTGTCTACCTTCTGCACTTCAAACTGGAGTTTTCCTGGTTCGTGTATGTGAAACTCAGGCTTCGGCTCAGGAGCTCGCCTGAGCACGGATCTGAAATCCTCCCTCTGTTGGATTTCAAGTTTTACTTTATGCTCTGTCACGCCTTCAGGATTTTCTGCAGTGATCTTGACTTCACCTGTATCATAGGATTTGCAGTCCACGATATCCAGATAATGAATGCCATCGTAGCGAACTCTGAACCTTTTGCTTTTCCGGATGAGCTGTCCATTGAGGTACCAGTTGACCTTGGGCTGAGGGTAGCCTGTTACTCGGCAGCGGAATCGGGCTGTCTCGCCTTCAAGCACTCTCACTGGCTCTGGGAACAAGACAATGTCTGGCTTTTGCTTTTCTTTTTGGTCTGTTGTTACACCTGTAAGTGCACCTTCGTGAGCCATCCTCTCGAGCTCCTCAATTCTCTGTAAGCCTTTCCTCCCCTCAGGTAACTGAGATTCTTCCACTAGACTCTTCTCGTCTTTTACAATAAGAGTAGCAGATGTGTGATCGGTCCCGTATTTGTTAGTGGCTCTGCACGTGATGACGCCACTGTCTCTAGAATATGCAGCTCCATAATCAAGGCTGCAGTATCCAAATTCATTAATCATTCGGAGCCTGTTGGCTGCCTCCAGTGGCTTCCCATCATGGAGCCATTCCACCACCATTGTCGGGTCACCGATTGGTGTGAGTCTGCATTCGAAGTGGGCAGGTCCAAAGCGCTTCAGCCTGAGGGAAGTGAGTTTCTTCTTGAAGAACGGTTTCTGTTGTTTCTCCTTGTCATAGAGGTCCCCCTCTTCCCACTGCTCTTGACCGTATCGCAAATGGAGAGGCTCCAGTTCCGGGGCAGCGATCTCCTTTGCTCTGTATGTCCCTCGTGGGATGATCAGTTTTCTCTCTGGTTCAGGTTCAGCAAACTCAACTTCGACATTGACTTTGCACCTTGTGGTGTCCCGGCCCGCCTTGTTAATAGCAGTGGCCGTATACCAGGCAGAATCTTGGCCGATAGTGGAATCAATCTTAAGGGAGGCTTCTCCTTTGATTCCTTCAATCCTGTTTAAAAACATGAAAACAAAATCATCAATATAGTGGTAGTCAGAAACACACTTTCTACGTGTTTGACTATTGGATTTGTGTAAGGAGTTTAATTTAACTATCCTTTCAAACATACCTGATTCTTGGGTATTTATGAGGCACAATGATGTCACTGTTTTTCAGCCACACAATGTCAGGGTTGGGGTTCCCCGTAGCTCTGACTTTCATTTCAAGCCGGGAACCTTCCTTTATGTTGACATTTTTCAGTTTTTCCACAAAGGCTGGTTTTATCTGGTGTTCCACAGCTGAAAGAAAAAGGTTAGGATTGTGTATGACCCAAATGGTGAAATAGTTTGTTTTCATTTTAATAAAGCTCTTGTTTTACCTTCCACAGTTAAAGTCACAGATATTGTAGATTTTCCTGCTCTGTTTTGGGCAACCACAGTCCATTCACCAGAGTCACTGGGTGACGCAGGAACAATAATCAGTGACTGAGTTCCATCTTCTTTAATGACAACTTTATGTGTATAATCATTGACAATTTGCTGACCTGTTAAAAAATAAGCAAAAACAAAATAGTTTTTTTTTGTTTTTTTCTGTTTTTTTTTGTTTGTTTGTTTTTGCATTGTTGGATAGTCACATTCGTTTGTTTCTGTGTTCGGTGACTCATTAGTGAAAGTGTACTGTGCTTACCATTGTGAAACCAGAATGTCTCTGGCATGGGTCTCCCCACAACCTTTAGGTCAAATCTGGCAGTCTGTCCTTCTAGACATTTGAAAGAAGCAGGTTTTAATACAAATACTGGCTTATACAGTCTCTCCAGCTGTGATTCATCTGTTTCCTCCAGCCTGCGTCCAGGGGACATCCGCGCAGGGGACATCCGTGCAGGGGACATCCGTGCAGGGGACATTGCAGGGGACATGCGTATAGGTGACCTGCTCACTGAACGTGGAGACACAGACCTGGAGAGCGAGGGTAACCATTATTTCATGAAGCATACAGAAAGCACAGAAGAAAATCTGTCTTAACTGTTGATGTTATTTTGGAATTCACTTCTTCATGTTTTAGAACTTACCTCAGACCAACTGAACTCCAAAGAAGAACATACTATTATTATTGTTCTTAAGGTTGTGTTTTGCTTATATTAAACCCTGGTCACTCAACACACCCAGGTACCCAGACTCAAAATCTTGGGCAGCCTATATTACCATCCTCTAAATTAGTCATTATATTTTCCTGGTCCAATTACTAAACTATGTTAATAATTGTTCATTTGTTAATAACCAAATAAATAAATGTAGGGAAAAAGAAAATGTATTTTTTATCTAAGAGGAAGAAAAACATAGAAATTAGATTTGCTAACAAAACAATGCCAAATCCTACATTAATTTTATATTCAGACTGGTTTGCATTTATAATGTGACTATCAGGATGATGAACTAAACTGATTTTCACAGCCTCTTGCAATCTCAGTGTTCCCATTTCCAAAATAGCAATAACACCCACTCCATTGTAGGGTTGCTATATAAATTCAGGGTATCATTCATTAAGACCACACGTTAAATAAATAGGCACTATTGTTATCTTAGATATAGAGGAAAATAGTTTGCTATACTGATGAAACTTCTTTGTTCTTCAAAGAGCAATTGCCAGCATCATCAGTGGTTGACTTCTGTACTATTTCAGTCCTTATTTTTCATATGGTAGTAATTTGCGACTGGGATATTTGGTGTTTTAAAACAAATTGAACACCACTCAATTCCAAGTAGAAGTCTTACCTGATTCTGCTCACTGCTTCCGGTGTGGGCATGTAAGTCGGAGCACTGAATGGAGCAGCTGGCTCCACATACAGCTTCCCTGAGCAAATGGCATTTCCTTTAATGTTGCTGGCAAAGGCGGTATAGATGCCCTCGTCTTCCGGAAGGACAACAGGGATGCGCAGGCTGGCTCTGCCGTCCTGTAGGAAGTCCATTTGGTATCTCTCCCCATGTCTGATGCGCTTGCCATCTTTATACCAGGCAATCTGTGGAGAACGTCATGTATGTGTGAATCAATTAGGATTAAACACACGTGGTATAACTTATGTGTGTCTTTACCACAGTGTGGAGGCACATTTCCACACAAATTTTTATTTTACCTTGGGTAATGGATATCCAGACATCTTGCAATGAAAAGTGACACCCATCCCTTCAAGAATTCTATAATTTTTTATTCTTATATCAAATCCTGATTCAACAGCTTCAGATTCAGAAATGTCAACTGCCATCTTTTCTTCGCCATCTTCCTCAAGAAGCTCTTCCAACGTAGTCTTTATTATTCTGTATTCAATTTCTTTGATAAGCCTCTCTTCAAAGGAAGAAATATGGAATTCCTATGTAGTAAAAAGATGATAACTTGTTAAAAAGTTACATCCTCACAGATAGAAGTCCTTTAAGGACTTTAACACTGTATTAGTTTCAGTGTTGAAGACTTACTGACATTTTTCAACTGTGAGAAGAATCTAGATGGTTTTTACATTTGGTTTAATTTTAATCTACACAGAAGGAGTCTTTGTCAGTGAATGCTGTGGCATGTTGTGTAAACTGTAATCCCAGAGTATGGGTCATTTGTGGGTGTTTGTCACAGAGATGGAGAGAGTGTGGCATTATGGACCTGGTTATTTTAATACTTGTCCTTTTTTGAATATGCAACCCTTATTTCTAAAGTCATATTTTTTCACATATATATTCCAATTTCTCAAATTTCAAGTGCAATATACCATGAAAATCAAAGAAACATGCTAGCAGTGAATTTGACCTACAAGTGGTTGAAGATGAATATATCAAAAAATGGGGAATTGCCGGAGAAAAATGTGATTTATGAACTGGTTTAGTTAGCTGTTATTGTTATACTTACTTGGTCTTCTACAAAAGTTCTGACCATCACAGTATCTTTGGCCATTTTCTTCCTAATTAAGGCCTGTTCCTTTTCATATTCTTTTTCATATTCAGAATATGCAAATCCAGGTGCTATTTCCCCCACTTTGGGTTCTTGGATAAATGTACTCATGTGTGTCTGGTAAAGCATTTCTTGCTGGGACTTCACCAGTGCCTCATAATCAGCTGAGAGACAAGAACACAAGTCAATTTTTGGGGCTCTTATCAAAAAACATTCATACCACTACTCAGTCGGGCAGACTATGTCTAGGATAAATTAACCAAAGCCAGGTTTTCCAAATTTTTATCATCAAAAATGGTTCCACAAAGATTTATTAGATTTTATCTAAAAACCAAATGCCCATTAACAAGTAAAACTATTGTATACAGAATTTGATAGCAGCAACCTGTCCTTTGGGATCCCCCCAGAGGTCTTCCTCGTTTGCTCTGAGGCTACTAACAATTCATTTGCCTGCCAGAGTTTTCTGTGCTTTAACTGCTAAATGAGGATAAGAAGGTAACTTCCTTTAAGGGGTCTGGAGCAGATCAAGGGAGACAGAATATGGGGTGGTCTTCCACAAACTGGAAAACCTGCCGGAGACTAATGGGGACTCAGAACACATCTTATTTGGCATGAATAGTATGAGACTTTTCTTCTTTAAATTATGAACATTGATAAATTCTGACTTTCAGCTTTGCTATAAAATACTGGAGGCTCCAGCCCTGGGCACGGTGCATGCTTGCCAGGCGACACTACAAGGGAGGTGGAGGGCCACTGCTCTCTGGAAGCAAGGGGCGCATCCTCCAATTCACCACTACCATCTGGTGTTGAGGCATGCTGGCTGCCTGGACCCGCAAGGTATCTGGAGGTAGAATCCCTACATCTTCCAAGGAACATAAAATAGTGTCCTTTACCAAATAAAAACTATTGTTAGGACTCAGCAGATTAGCACAGTGTAGCTTTCAAGGCTTTGTAGCCTAAAATATCATCTGTATAGCTGAGTCTGGAAGGTATAGGGATGAATTATGAGAACTGGAAAGGTGCAATATGTCTTTGTGCAAATACACAGTCTCCCTCCTTCATTTTGGTTCATATTGTGCAGGAACAGCTCTGGACTGTCCTTACCTTCCTCGAGTAAGGAGGCAGATGCTGAGGTTTCCCCGTGCTTATTACGGATGACAATAGTGTATTCTCCAGCATCGTCAGCGAACGTCATAGAAATCACCAGTCTGCACTCACCAGTTTGTTTGTTATAACTCACTTTGTATCTTCACAGAAATGAATAAATGGAAACGTCAGTCATACACAACCCTCCTTAGAGTAAAAGAGCTAAACTTACTTGTAAATGGCTCTACAATACAGAATTCAGTGGCAAGAGACCTGTGTCTAAGTTCTGCCAAGAAGAGATGATGAATTTGTTGAAAACTGAGAAAATGCATGTGATGTATAATGAAGGACCAACAACTTAAAGTTTTTATTTCAAAGATTATTCAGGTGGGCACGGTAGCATGCACTGATAGTCTCAGAATCATGGGAGGCTGAGGTACATAGGTATGCTTGATCCCAGAAGTTCAGGCCTGTCTGGGCAACACCGGGAAACCCATCACAACAAAACAAAACAGACAACAGAATAATACAGTGCCACATAGGGAAGTCCTCGCCTTCAGTGCTTATGCTGGCAAGTGACATGGACACCTAAACAATAGGTATTTTCTCTTTGTTAGTTATTAAAAGGTAAAATGAATAATCCAAACTATAAAGTCTAAATACCTCAGTACTTAGACTTTGGTATACTGTAGATCCAATTCATAAGAAATAAGATCTATGTGTTTACATCATCCTTTCATTCAATTGCAAAAAGATATTTTATTTTATAACACTATTAGTTAATTAAGCTGGAATTGTAAAATATGTCTTCCATCTCATCTTCTTGCAAAGCTTTATTTCTCAAGAAAACTCTATATGAAAGCCTGGGGATACAGTTACATGGTAGAGTGCTTGTCTAGAAGTCTTATGTCAATCCCTTGTACCAAAAAACAAGACAAAACAAAACAACCCTCTGAACTGTGTGAGAATATAAAAACACCTCAGAATAACCAGTAACATTTCATTATGAGTGGATCTGCATTCAGGGGTTAATGGGGAAGGCAAGTTCTACTTCTCTTTAGGTTATCTTTAGAATATCCATATAGCTATATATCTATAGATCACCCCCTAGAGAATTCTATATCAGTCATTGGAGTACCTGTATCCAGTGGTGAGAGGGACACCAGCTTTTTTCCAGTAGACATGGGGCTTTGGGTTGCCACCGATCTGGCATTCAAACACAATGCTCCCACCTTCCACCAGTTTCTGGACCACTGGCTTTGTAATGAAGAAAGGCGCGGCGGGTTCTCCAGGCCCTGCCTGCTCCTCTGTGATGCTGGTGTCAGTCATTACGACATCTCGTGACTCCACGAAGCTGGGAAGAGAAGGCCAGGCCTGTGAGCTGCTAGGTAGCCATGGCCCGATAACTACAGGAAAGAAGTGTCAACACCATGCAAAAATAGCGGTTAAGCTGGTGAAAGAAGGGTTTACCGTCTCTCTTCTGTGGCAAATTTCTCAGTCAGAGTTGTTTCCTTGTCAAACTCTTCTGACACTAGAAGGCAAAAGGTGACACTGGCATGAGTCTCTAGTCTGCTCCACTAGTGACCACAGTGTCGAGAGTTAGTGGACCCTGGGATCTATTTTTGTAACTCCCACACGGGAAAGAACGTGGATGTGTGCAGAAACTGCTACGGAAGGGTGTGGCTGCGGAAGGAGGTGCCACGGACAGACAGATGTTAGGGTCAAGAAGGGGAGCCACCGACCTTGTACAGCAAGGTAGCAGGAAGTGCTGACGGTGCCGGCCTCGTTGACAGCACTGCAGGTGAACCGTCCACTGTCCTCGGCAAAGGCTTCACGGATCATGAGACGGGCAATTCCATTCTGGAAGGTTATCTGGAAGTCAATGGAACTTTCGATTTGGTAGTCTTCCCTGTACCATGTCACTTTGGGAGATGGGTATCCAGAGATGTGGCACTCCAAGGTGACAGATTCACCTTCTATGACAGTCACATTTTTTAGGCCCTGAAAAGAGAAGAAAAAGGAAATACTACTGTGCACATATTCATTAATCACTTCTATAGATTAGATCAGATACATGGTTGGAGCTTGAACATTTTAATTGGCATAAAACGCCCTAAGATGAGGACTCCAGAACAATTAGCACAGACTTGGAATGTTCCCAGTTTGAAATCAGTGCCAGGCATGTCCTGATCTCTGTAGTGGAATTACATGAATGCCATATAACCAGAAAGTTCCTGTTATTCTCACATTTAAATTCTAGAGAAGCAGTAAGGCTCAGCAGCAAACACCATCAGTCAACAAAGTTTTTCCATGGGACCCCTAACTGGAGCTGATCTGCTGATCAATCCATCAGGGTGCTGAGAACCTTCTGTGTTTCATTAACTGTCTGTTTTTGTACATTTCCACTGGTGGCAAGGCAAAGACTCCCAAGGGGTCCAGTTGCTCTTTCTAGCCCCACCGTTCCTGAAGTAATGCTGTGCAGATATCAGGATCATTAAAAAACAATAAGAATGATGGTTGCTAAGTGGAAATGCCCTTTCCTGGCCAAAAAGGGTACCCCATGAAAGTCAGAGTTTATAAGCCAACGATGGCACTTTCCTGAAAGTATGAGAACTCGGTCTTTGCTAGCACATGTTGAATGGGTTTGAGCACAGGTAAATAGGGTCCAACATGTCCATGTGTTTACTCACCGAGACTAAGGTAGGTGGAGTGACAGGGACTTCAGCAGGTGCTGGCACTCGAGCTGCTTCTGTTACCTACAGTTTTGAGAAAAGAGGTTACAAAATAGCCATGGAGTTAAGGGCAATCTCATGAACCATCAGCACATACCAAGTAATAAAAGTATTTCTGCAAAAACCACCTCCCTTCCATAGCATGCTTGATGAAATGAGGCATGGGAAGGGGAAAGAGCACCCTCCCGGTCAGCCAGTGACCCACCTTGGCTTCACGCCCATGCAGCACTTCGAAGTGTTCCTCACGAAGAGTGCTGCCACTGATGCTCACTCCAACTTCCTTCTTCACCTCAATGCCAGCTTGACTCTTGTAAGTATCTGGCGCCGGCATATCAGCGAAGGGAAACTGTGGGGAAGGGGTCGGCTCCGCCCTTACTCTCGTCTCTCCGGGCTTCACGGTGGGTGCCTTTACCGATTTGGTGATCTTCTGAGTAGAAGATGTGGCAGACAGCTCTTTTTGTAGTGTGGCGATAGCACTACCAGCTATCGATGCCTGATGGAAGAGCAACGAGATGGCATTACTGAGCTGTCCTGCAAGTCATTCAGAAATGCTCAGCACTGGTGTCTGAGTATTGATCCTCTCTCTGTCTGCCCCCGGATGCTGGCATTACAGGCACATACACCACGGCTGGCTTTGGTCTCTTTGACCAAAATACTTTCTATGTGACCAAATACTTCCATTATTTATCTTACAGTTAACGAAAAGGCAGAGATCAACCAATTTCTGTTTATCTAGAAAGCTTTAAAATTGCCCCATGAGAGAGTTGCGTGAGGTGCCCCTTATTTTATGGATCTTCTAGAGCTCAGTCAGGAATTTTCTTCACTCAGTTCTGATGAATGCTACACTTGAAACCCTCATTATAACAGGAAGTTCAAAATAAAAATGTAAATACTGATAAATTTTAGAAGTCCTTTGTGGTCATACATTTGGACGTCAGTCACAAGTGTGTATGAAAGGTAAAAACAGACATTCAGAGAAGTCTTCTGATGGGTTCCTTAGTTGTTTCTGTTCTGGGGTATGTGTGTGGTTATTTGGACTTGAGATTATCCCCAAACACAGGCATTATGCATTGCTTATGGTTCTTTGAGGACAGAGAAGGCAAGTCCTTACTATAAAGACTCTAGTAATTAATATTGAGGATTGTTCTGTTTCCCCACATGGTTATAAGGAACAGAAGTAGGACTCTAGTCCAGAGCTGTGTCGTTCCACAATCCAATTTAACTGTCATGTGATAATGATGAATGCTGCATTGGGAACCATTATAATGGGGAACTCTAATTTTTAATTGATCAATTCTAAGAATATTTGGGGATTGTACATTTGGATGGATGCAGCCACAAGTCTATGTGACAGGTGAAAACAGACATTCTCCACTTTGCTATATGGATCATATGCATATTTGACTTGTCATTGTCTTCTCTTATTAAAATACATACAGTTAAGTTACTTGAAGTGTCTCACAGCTTATGAGACATTATACTATATAAACTATTACCATTTACAAATTGATTAGAAATATGTTAATCAAACTGGGCAGGCGTGGCTAACGCCTTTAATCTCAATACTCGAGAGGCAAAGACAGGTGAATCTCTGAGTTTGAGACCAGCCTGGTCTACAGAGTAAGTTCCAAGATAGCCAGGGCTACACAAAGAAACCTTGTTTTGAAACACACACACACACACACACACACACACTAGTCAAAGCAACTGAGTTTGAACCATCTTTGAAGGAAGAGACAGAGAAGCCTGAGCCTGTGCAGATTTTGTCTCCTTGGGGGTGGAAGCTAACAACTTTTCATTGACTTCATCCTAGGAGACCTTGTTCAGAAGACAAGGCTCCAGCATCTGAGTCCACCATGAACACTAGTACCCCATCAAAATGGAACCCAATCGGCTCACAAAAATGCCCTACATCACGAGCAAGGAACTATTCTTTTTTAGCTAACCATTTCTTTATTATGCTCCACATCTTACCTCATATCCATGTTCTGTCTTAGGTACAGTAATTTTTGAAACAGTAAAGTGAGGGCTTGCTGTGCGGGGGCGTTTATCCACATGGACTAATCTTTCAGTTGATATATCTGTTGTTTTCTTGACCTGCATTAAATGAAACTCAGTGACATCACTGTTCACGAGGTGCCCACAGCATGTGAGGCTGCTTTCCCACCCACCATGAAACACAGCCACAGACTTACCTGTGATGATATGTGCATTCCCATTTGGTCAGTAGTTTTGATATGAGTCTCAGAGGGAGCCTGAATCACAACAGGCTTGACTGCTTTAGGGACAACGTGGGGTTCTGAGGCTGGGCGCTGGGGCTGCTCAGGCACCTTTGTGGTGGAAATGTGTTCCTTGTAGCCATACTCTAACGTGGTCTGCTGGGTGTACGAGTCCTCTACGTGCGCGGGCTCCCTGGGTTCTCGCACACGAGCCTGGTCCACAGCAGCTACAACGGTAGCCACAGCTTCTGCCTTTTTCCCAACGCCCACCTGGAGACAAGGGTTCCCAAGTTAATAGACAGTAACGTCAAAGTCACACTTGGACATCTCCTTCCAGGGATAGCCTCCTGGATTGCTCCCCTAGTTACTCAGAACAGACAAAGGTGAAAGGTGTGATAAGTAGAGAGTATTCATGTTATGTAGAGAGGTTAATTGCTCAGAAATGTAATGTGGCTCTTCCGAGAATTTGTATTTAACTAATTATTATATTGCAAAGACTCCTATTGCTATACTATCCCTGTCTGCTATATACTAGACAATAGACCACACAGACACAAGACAGAATGACACAATATGTATAAAAAGTCCTAAGGCCATTGTGAGTATTTCAAACGATTTACCTAGGCTAGACAGACAATCAATTAGCAACTGGGAAATCAGGACTTTGGAGCAGGTTGTCTTCATTGATTATTTTTATTATTTTGTCAATCATTTAGTCTGGTGTTGACACAGCAACAGCAAAGATAAAAGTATACTCAAATACTGTCATCGTTGCATCCAGAAAAATCACTTGCTGTGGAGTGACATGTTTGCATGCAAATGGGAGATAAAATGAAAGCTCCTGATCAGAGAATGAACACCGGATTTACTCATGACTCACTGGGGATACGCTTTATTCAATCTATTAGAAAAATAGCTCTCTTAAAGCACACGAAGGAAAACATTGTGATTGAAATGAAAGCGTTATCATGTTTGGATTCAGGAGAACAACCTTTCACACTGAAGTTCAATTTGCTTTCATCTTTGCTGGGAGTTAAAGCAAAGAGAGAGGCAAACATTATTTTCTCCTTCCTATGAATCTGATTAACATGAACGAGAACACAATTTGCAAAGGCGTCCTCATAAAGCAAGGCATGCATACTTTAGTTCTGGGAAGCACCAGGAACATTCCAAATGGTCACGTGGCCATGACTGCCCAGTGCACTTTAGAAGTAAGGCTGTACCCTTCCATTAATCTTTAGTCTTTGCTTCTGCTATGACTACGGTTTAATGTACATCTGAAATGTGCTTCAAGTATAGAACCTAGATACCTTTAAAAAGTAGCCCCCAGACCATAATCAAGGCATAAACAAGGACTATTAAAAGATGGGATTGAGCCTTTTATGATCATGGTCTTTAATGAGAATTTCCCCCTCAGAAGAATAAAACTCTAATCTGTTTGAAAAGCTGCCAAAACCATCTTCCCGTCAGATTGCATTTTGGAAGGAGCCACAATAGATGCATGGAGCTCAAGTCAGTTATTATTTTCATTATTAGTTTTTTTTTTTAATAAAAACATACAGGCGACTAGTTGACTCTATAGATGTTTCTATATGCTTATGTTTAACAGAGAACACTCATACAAACATATCACTCTGTCTGGAGATATTGAGTTTTCAGTATATCTCATTGGCATCATTTGAGCAGCCTGTGATATGAGGTAATCTGAGGAAGTTTTAGTTTTATTCTAAAGATAAGAAAACTGACTGAAGGTTTCAGTTGACCCAAAATCACACAACTGAGATAACAAATATTGCCTCTAATTTTTAAAGCATGTTCCAAAGTCTTATTTATGGTAGTATACTTCAACTTGTGGAAGAATGTATCTTTTCCTTGGATTAATATATATCAAAATGTATATACACATGCTGTTTGGTGGACAATTGCAAATGAATACTGAATACTGGTAGCTGTTCTTATTCCTTAGTAGACTTAAATATCTTTTTTATTCTTGGAACCCAGATAAGTACGAACACAAATTGGATTAGGAGACCCCAATTTACACCAGTTAAATGCTGAGAATTAATTTAAGAAAAGTGTTATGTAACGTGGTCTTTTATAACTAGAAATGCTAACTGTGCCTCTGGAGGACTCAGACTGAATCTAATAATCTCTCACGTTTTGTTGACAAGTAAAGCAATTAAATGGACCACTGGGAGCAGACAGGCTCACGATAGATGAGAAGTCATACAAGCTAATGATGGGATGAAACAAAGCCTTTCACTTCCCCGGCACTAACTTTCATCTCTTCTTGCAAATGTATTTGTTCCTGCTTAATGGCCAGTCCTTCTGCAGGCCTTGGCAGGATGGCTGGCTCAGGAGGCCTTACAGTGGCCACTAATAACCTAGACAGGGACATTTTCTCAGCCTCCACTCTTAGCTAATATTCAACGACAGAACCAAGACAGACACATTTATGTGAATGGGGGCAGAAATGAAAATTAACCATAATTCTTGAACTATGGTTTATGATAAAATTTGTTGTATATGAGACTTGTAGAGACTTCTAGATGTGCCATTAAATATTAGACTTAGATAAAAGTTTGAATGTTATCTTCTTGGAAAAAATTAATTGAAGATTTTGTGATAGAAGTCAACACTATAGTTTTCTGTTTCTTTCCTCTGATATTTACAAGAAGAAAAAAGTTGAAGTCTCACATGAAGAAAATTACAGGTAATTGAAATAAATCCTTAGACTGTAGCATAATGCACTAGATTCATGACTCCTCGAAACACACACATACACACACACACACACACACACACACACACACACACACACACACACCTCGCTGTAAGACTCATCATTACCAGTATGCGACAATTTTTTTTTTATGTTCATTGAATCTCTTAAAATTAGCCCACATGCAATTTCAGTCATTAACTTGTGGAGGATTTCTAGTTGTTAATAATAAAAAGTTGAAAACAATGATAAGAACAAACTGGAAAAGAAATACGTTGCAATGTTCATAATAATAAATAACTTTACTTTTTAGTTTCAAATTGTTTAATATCTAAAAATAAATCTGGTTAATAGTATCTCTGACACAAGAAA
>CABHPQ010172690.1:0-31120 GCA_902168405.1 Peromyscus aztecus | reverse complement strand
TTTATTTATTTATTTATTTTATTTTTTATTTTTGTGATGTAACCATTCACTATTTAATGATGGATATATAATAAAACATAACTTTTCCATATTGAAATTTTCATAGTTTGCCACATCAATTTGCTTTAGGACAAATCTGTTAAAGAAATGATATCATTTTGTAGCGATCAAAGCACTGAAGTTCATATAGGTAATTCAGTTCTAGAGAGGAGAATATCACGGTCTTAGTCAAACTTGGCCCTAATTTCATATTTGAAATGAGTTAATTTTCTGGACTTGGCAAATTTCACACCATTTAGGTAAATAGCCCTACTACATGATGTTCCTATGCCTAGGAGATCTGCTGGTCTCTTTCCGGTTCAGAGCCAATGCTGTCATTACTGGGATTAGAATAAATGTGAGTGGCAGCACTAGTGTCCGCACCTCTAAAGTCTCTGTCTTTCTAGATAAGAACTACATTTTTTAAGAAAAGTCACCCATTGATTTATAGAGCTATGCATATATCTGAACACATTTGGATAAGGTATATTTTCTTTCTAAATAAGTTTTATTGGGACTCATTACAGGAATACAGAAGAGGTGTTACAGGAGCTGAAATAACTCGAAGACCTTTGAAATCACCAAAAGCTCATGCCACCCTGTGGGACAGTTCACATAAGTTCGAAACCTGGGGAGAACAACGTAACTGACAGGCAGCTCCCAGGGCCAGCCTGTCACTTTCAGGAAGCTTAGGGGTTCTGAGTCACTTGCAAGTAGTTTGGGTGACGTTTGCTTCCTTTAGAAGCTTCACCTGATCTAGGCGGCACTGCTTGTCCACATACTTCTAGAAAGTCCAGCATGGTGAAGAGTGTCTCTCAGCAGTGTTTACTGCTCACTATACTCTTGGGGATGAAAAGGCCTAGTGAACCTGCTCAGTTTGGGGGACTTCCTGTCTTAAAGACTTATATCTTATAGAGCTTGCCTCTGAGATAGGCAGTTTTACCTCATAGAATATTGCCATACACCACTTAGAGAAGAAAATAATGATGACAAGGGACCGTCATCAAAGCCATTTCATTCTCAAAGTTCACCACTTGCATGGTGGTGGTATAATTTTTTTTTTAAATCTTTGATTAAGCAAAAGAAAATTAAAGCTTCCTAGTGTTACCTAAAGAATAGATGAATGATGTAGTTAATATTGGGGAATAAAACTGCCTTTTTCAGCTATAATACTAGTCAGGAGAACATGAGAGTAGTGAGTGTATTTTTTATAACAAAAAATTGTATTGAAATGTTTTTAGGCATCACTTAATCAGACATGATCATAGAGGCATTGTGCATTGTTCAAGACAGCTTTCACAGCAGGCAGTACAGAGACAGAAAGACTGGAAAAAAGAGGCAGATTGAGTTGTGATAATAGGACTGTGGAATCAGCTTTAGAAAGGTGTCCATGTGCTTCTACTATGTTATTTAGCTTTTCACACTCACCATAGAAAACTACATGTACAACCATGAGCACAAATGTATATAAACTTAAAGGAGATACCATGTTGAACAGAAAGATATTTTTCTGATGTGTAATTTTGCAAATAATAAAATTACATTCATAGATGATAAAGCCTGTGATCCTATCTTTTTAAATTTGAATCAGTTCTAAGGATATAGACTTTTTATAGTTTTTACACTTTTAGTAGGAAGCAAAGTCCACATAAACATCATAAGCTTTGGTTCTGCAGCTGGTAGGTCCATAATCTTATTTCCTCTGAGGAATAGTAGCATGATATATGGGTACTTCTTAGAAATTAGTTTATATGGGATGGCAAAGTTGATTTTTTTTACAGAATATAATAACAGCCAGATTCCAAAGTGCTGACAATAAAAGATTTAAAAACATATGCAAACATTTTCTGTCAACTTCAATGACTTTTCTTCTATATTTCTTCATGTAATGATATATTTATTTCTCTTAGGATATAAAAGCAACACTAACTATATCTGTTTAGGTTATTATTGTTGTATATTTTCATTGTACTGCAATAGCTGTCGGAATATTAAGAATAATAAAATACGTTTTGTGCAGCTTTACTTTATCTGTTATGGTACAAAATTATTGTGTATATTTAAAGGAGGAACTGGTTTTTAAATTTTTCTTGTTTTTTATTTACATATGTAGTGCAATCTATTACCCCATAATTGTTAAATTATTGTATTTTTCATGTTCAGTACAGTGAAGACTGTAATACAAAATTCTAGTTTTAATCACATTTTTAATGTTCATTCTACCTTGATTTCAATATTAGGATCATCTAAGGCTTTTATAATACTACGTTAGCACATAATACAAGGGAGCTGGTACTTTGCTCAACACTTGTGTCCATGCATTAATAGTCTACTTGAGTTGAGATACTATACAAGAATTACAATACCTAAATTTTCCTGCTATGTTATTGGTAATTTAATGAAAGATCACAGACTGTTTGTGAACTAGGAATTTCCTTCCAGGCTTGTGGCTTATGTTTAACCAGTATTATATTTCTGGGGTGATAGTTCCCCAGAGAGGGACAGCTTTCTTGTCAATAATCCATGTTATCAGTATTTGTTAGGTTAAGCTTTAAATACTAATAAAAGCATTATCTGTTATTAAATTGACATTAACTACAAGCAGAAGTTATACATAGCAACTTTTAAAATATCTATTTATGTGACAACCAATATAATACAGAATTTATGTGCAAGAATATGTGCTATAAAATCTTAGCGAATTCCTAAAGTTTGATTTCCTGTTTTATAAACTGATAGACCTAATGTGTCATTGATTTAATTCTGGGAAATGTGCAGGTGTTTACATACATGGTTGGAAATGGAAGTACAGACAGTTCTTATTTCACCTATTCTAACAAAGATTTCCCAGTGCTCAGATCGCCTAGTCACTAGAGCATGAGAATCTTAAAAATATTACCAGTAACTGTAGCTCTCTTCCAATTAGGAAGTTACACCTTAGCATCCTTTCCATTTTATGTCCAGTTAACTTGGATTTATGTACTACACAAGAATTATAATCCCAAACCTTTCCAACTATGATAATCTATGGAAATATTTACTGATATATTTAAAAATATGTACTTTATCAATACTGTACATTTTAGACAGTCTACAAAGTTTTAAATTTTCTCAATAGTTTCCAAAAATTCATTTGGGAGTTAGTGGGAGCTTTGTGAGGACTGTCATAAAAATCTGTTGTCTCTAAAATCACTTCAATTGAAAATATCTGGAAACTTTTATCTCATTAGACATTACTTTTGCTTTAATATTCAAAAGACAGAAGACACCCATAATTTTGCTCTACTTATTTTTTTTTTTGAGTTTTGCCAAGATCTGAATCAGTAGATAAATTTGGTTCTTAACAGTTGACTTAACAACCATTAATTATTTGCATGACAGTTTTGTGCTGTGGGATGGTCTGTATGTCAAATTGTTCTGATTGGTCAATAAATAAAACACTGATTGGCCAGTAGCCAGGCAGGAAGTATAGGCAAGACTAACAGAGAGGAGAATTGAGAGAATTCTGGGAAGTGGAAGGCTGAAGAGGAAGACACTGCCAGCTGCTGCCATGACAAGCCGCATGTAAAGATTCCGGCAAGCCACGAGCCACGTGGCAAGGTATAGATTTATAGAAATGGATTAATTTAAGATATAAGAACAGTTAGCAAGAAGCTTGCCATGGCCATACAGTTTGTAAGCAATATAAGTCTCTGTGTTTACTTGGTTGGGTCTGAACTGCTGTGGGACTGGCGGTTGACAGAGATTTGTCCTGATTGTGGGCCAGGCAGGAAAACTCTAGCTATAGTTTTGCTTTCATGGTTTCTCTTTGATCAACTTCACAAATATGTAGACTCAGGGTTATGAATACAATAAGGTGCTTTTAGGAGTGTGTGGACTTGTTCAGACATCATGTGACAGATCAGAAGATTAAAAAGTTGTTATTGAAACTAAAGTTGTTAATGCTGAATGGAAATGCCTCATTCTTGGGTTCCATTCTCCATTCATTCATAGCTATGCCACAAAAGCTTGACTATAAATACTTATATAGGCATGCTTAGCTAAATAATCAGCTTCTAACATATGATATCATATTACTGAAGTTTTAGATGATTCTGATGCTGAAATTACATACTTTAATGAAACAAAAATGGCAGAAACATAAAATACATGGAAAAATACTGTCTTCTTAGAAATTTCCACATGGTAAAGTCAAACTTAGCTAAATTTAACAAAGGAATAGATTAACAATGAGGGCAGAATTTCCTAAATCCTTTTCTTATATTCCATATGAGATTAAAATTGAAATTATTACTATGAAATAGGTATTAATCTAGAAAAAAAGATAAGGAAATATATATGATATTTTAAAGGGAGATTTTTTTTTGATAAATCACTAAGTCCTTATATATTAAATGCATATAACTAGCAAAGCTCTATCTGCATATTATTTTGAGAAAAAATAGTAGGAGGTGATTAAAATAAATATTACTGACAAGTTATGTTTATTTGAGTATACTAAGGACATATTGCCACCCTAGCTATGATGCTACTGGCAACTTATAATAGCTAGGACAGAGGGAGTAATCTTCATTTAAACCATAATTGGTTCTGGTAAGTCCATGATACTACAGTGGAAGTAGACATATTCAACATCAATTGGGCAGCGCAAAGTGTTTTGATATTGAAAATAAAGAACACAAGTTAAATGATTGGGCAAAGAAGTGTGTACCTAGTAGGAGTTGGGGGATATAATCAAAATATGTTGTGAAAGAGTCTAAAGACCTATCAAGGCATAAATAAATATAGGCATAAATAATATTCTATTGTTATGTAGTATTATTAGATTATATAAGCATTATATAGTATTTTTATATAATGTAATATTCTATTATTAGATAGCTATAGATTATATTCTATATACTGATTTACTTGTTGGAAAAAGTTAGGAATGGAATTGAGGAAAGTCTTTGGTCAAGAAAAGTGCTCTATAAGAAGAAGTATCTGAGTCTACATAAGTGTCTGTCATTACTGATGGTAGATCAAGACAAGAGGATCCTGACAATTAACTGGTCAGCCACTTTATTCAAACTATAAGCTTCCAGGTCACCATGATACCATGTCTTTGGGCAGTAAGCAGGAGATCAGAAGAGGAAGCCATCAGGCATCACAAGCTTATGTTGACCCCTCTCTCCTATTCTCTCTTTGTCTATCTTTCTGTCTGTCTATAGCTAGCTATCTGTCTTAACCACACATATGCACACACAAGCATGCACACACAAACACACAGACACAAACATGCACATACACACACACACACACACACACACACACACACACACACACACAAACATAAACATACCAATTAACAATATTGGAATGAGAAAATTAGGATAGAAATTTTTTGCCAATGGAAAGGATACTGTAATTGTATGTACTTTAGCCATACAGACAACTTTAAAATTTTTCTGTACTTAGCTCAATTACATGTAAGTTACATGCAAATTCTAATTTATAAGTAAGACTTTATTGTTGAGTTTGCAAAATCGCTCTCACCTAAAAAAAACTACAAAAACTAATTTCGAAAGAGCATTTTCCTGCACCACCAACCAATTAAAAAATGAATCAAAAAGTATTAAAACCAAATAACAGAGCAATATGTTTCAAAACTCTGTGTTTCTGTAAGCTTTGTAAGTTAGCATTAACTATTTATTTCAAATATTTAGAAATATTTAAAGTATTGGCAATATTGAATAACTTGTATCTTTTATTTTGCATTATTCTTTTTGAAATGTCACTTCTTTTTTTAATTTAAGAAAACTTTTCATTCCTTTTACATACCAACCTCAGATTCCCTCTCTCATCGCTCCTCCCACTCTCCCCCAGCTTCACCCTTCAGGCCCCCTCATCCCCTCCTCCAAAAGGGTAAGGCCTCCCAAGGGGAGTCAGTAAACCTGGTACATTCAGTGGAGGCAGGACCAAGCTCTGCCCCCCTCCCCTTCTCAGGCCCCTGCATCAATGCTGAGCAAAGTGTTCCACCATAGGGAATGAATGAGCTTCATAAAGCCATCTCATGCACCATGTGGGCTTCCCAGCTGTTGGTCTAAAGTTTGTGAGTTCTCATGAGCTTAGTTCAGTTGTCTCTGAAGATTTTCCCCATCATGATCTTGACTTCCCCCTTGTTCATATAGTCCATTTTCCCTCCCTTCAATTGGACTACCAGAGCTTGGCCTGGTGCTGGGCTGTAGACCTCTGCATCTGTTTCCATTAGATACTGGATGAAGGTTTTATGATGACAGTTATGGTATTCACCAATCTGATCACCAAGGTAAGCCAGTCCAATCACCTTCTCCACTATTGCTAATAGTCTAAGTTGCGGTCATCTTTGTGAGTTCCTGGGAACTTCTCTAACACCAGGTTTCTCCCTAACCCCAAAATGTCTCTCTATCAAGATATCTCTTTCATTGATCTCCTACTACATCCCTCCCCCAGCTCAACATTCCCATTCCCTCATGTTTACATCCCCCATTGCCTCCACTCTATTCCCTCCCATTATCCCCAGTGTACTTTGGAGATTTCATCTATTTCCCCTTCCCAGGGCATTTCATGAGTCCCTTTTAGAGTCTTTTTTGTTACCTAGCTTCTCTGGAGCTATGGGTTGTACTGGTTATCCTTTGCTTTACATCTAGTATCTGCTGATGAGTGAGTGCATGCCATGTTAGTCCTTTTGAGTCTGTGTTAACTCATTCAGGTTGATATTTTCTAGTTCTATCCATTTACCTGTAAATTTCATGATATCATTATTTTTTTACAACTGATTAATACTCCATTATGTATTGCAACATCTTTAGTCATCAGGGAAATACAAATCAAAATGACTCTGAGATACCATCTTACACATGTCAGAATGGCTAAGATCAAAAACACTGATGACAGCTTAAGTTGGAGAGGATGTGGAGCAAGATGAATGAATACTCCTCCACTCTTGATGGGAGTGTAAACTTGTTCAGCCACTTTGGAAATCAGTATGGTGACTTCTCAGAAAACTGGGAATTAATCTACCTCAAGACCCAATGATACCACCTTTGGGCATATACTAAAGACATGCTCAATCATACCACAAGGACGTTTGCTCAACTATGTTCATAGCAGCAATATTCGTAATAGCCAGAACCTGGAAACAACCTAGATGACCCTCAACTGAATAATAGATAAAGAATAGCTCATTTCTTTTAACAGTGGTATCTGATGTAAAGGGGATATACTTTATTATATTTTAATATTATTTTTATAATCCTTAAAACTGTCATGTACATACAATTAAATCATTTTCCATTTACCCCTTTAACTCTATCAAATTGGCTTCAACAAATCTCTCTTTCAAATTCATGTCTCTTTTTTAATATTAAGATGAATTATACTTGAGAGCTTTACTTAGGTTTTCAATTCAATATGATCATATCTAACAGATTTCTATTCTACATCTGCACCCAATTACCCCCATATCCTATTCTCAAACTTATGTCTTTATTTTGAAAAGTGAGTAAGTCCAATTAGTCCTGATCACATATACAAAGGTGTAGGACCGTCCACTGGAACATGAAATATCTATCCTTAGACAGTCATGGAAAAAAAAAAACTTTTTCCACAGCAGCTATTCACTGTCAGTAACTGCTGCTGCATAAGGGATGGTGCTTAAGAGAAAATTCTGCATCTATACTGCAATTTTCATATTCCTGTCAGTAACCCCTCAAACAAACAACAACCTTATTGGTTAACTTAGTTGGACTTTGGTAATATCCGTTAAGTTGGCCTGTAGTTTCCTGCTGAATTAAAATTTGTTTGTATCTTGTATGTATAGTGTCGTACAAAAAGTAGATGCCGAAATGCATGTTCCATAGATTTATACATGAGGATTGGCCTCTACATCTCTGTATTTTGATTGGTTGTGTTTGTTTTTAAATTATCTTCTTCTGTCGCAAAGAGACTGTATGACATGTGTGATTACACTTATCTTACCTATGTGTGGGTAAAAGTAAAAATATTTAGAAATTTTTGACCAGGTATGCTGGTTTAGTCAAGTTGTAGGTCTCTTTCAAGATCTATGATATCACCATCTCTGAATAGTTAGGTTTCCAGTACAAGGCATGGTTTTCCCTTTGTTGAGTGGGTCTTAAACAAGTTTGAAACTTAATGGTTACCAACAAGGTATGTGTGCTGCTACTGTAACATTAGGGTCATTGTGCAGTGTCATTTTTTGTGGTTCATAGGCATATCTGACTAGTACTTTTCATTGCTTCTCTCCTTTGGAAGGTTGCATGCGCCTTCTGGTATTAGGAAAGCTAGTCCTCAGGAAGGAAGCACTCAGGTCAGTGAAAGCTCCAAGCTCCTCATACTCAGTGTCTGAAGCGCATGCTATCTTCAGCGATAGGGACTTACACCTCTAGGAGAAACCCAGGGATAAATGTAACACTTTGGAAGTCTCCAGGACAGCTACAATCAACAACTCAAAAGAAGGCTTCTCATGCATGGGGCTATGGTTTTTGATGAATATTATTTGGCTTCTGGAGGGAGCATTGTCAGTCCAGGTGAGAACATTTCATTTAAAAGTTGTTTGTATTTATACACAAACTTACATTGGTTATATTTTGGGAGGTAGTTTGTAGTATGACTCCTTAAAATTTTTCAGACACACTTACATTCCTATTTTCCTCACCCCAGTTTCTCTGTGTATCTTCATCTCTTTTCCCTAATTAAGCCATTTTAGCCAAATCACAAAAATTTGGTTCAGCAAGAGTCCCATTCTCATAAAATAGTGTGGAGAGAGATTGGCAAAGATGCTTGGTATCAGTAGCTGATCTTCACATACAAAACTACAGGTGCATTTACCCACAAACACATGAGGGACACCATACAAATCATACATAATACTTAAAACTAACACTGTGTTTACGATTTAAAAACATATTTTGCTGTCATAATCATTATTAAAATTTCCTCAACCTAGCGTACCTACACTGTAGAATATTAGAAAATAGCAGACAACTCGATAATATTTTGAAGGAATGTTTAGCAGGACTTACTTTCATCACTTCAATCATTTCTGATCTATAAGTACAGACATGACATTGCAACAGACATATTTATGAAAAGCATCGTTGCCTAGCTACACCATAAAATATTTGAGATTTATTGAATCCCGTTTTTTGTATTTCATGATCTTAAGAGAAAAGTGGAATTTGTTATAGTATTATTAAAATTGGAGCTTTTAATATATTTTGCATATACCAAGGTTCTCAGTATTATGACATTTGTTTACTTATTCACTATTTTAAATTATGCTCTTTTGCCTCAAAGCCTCAGGAAAGGATTTATAAAACCTTTCATTAAATATTTAAATAAGGAGAAGAAACAATCAAACAGCAACATAATAACCAAATAAAAGGGCTCCCAGCATGAAACCACAGATCTCATTTATTGAAAGAGGCTCCTTATGTAGGAGAAAAGACTTGTATGTGTTTTCTTTAGTATTATGTATTATTAATACTTAAATCAAGTACAATAAAATATAAATTTTGTAGAACACTTTGTCTTCAATAATTAAAGAAGTTGATCAGTTTGTCATTCCTTGGCTTACTCTTTACCCAATTTGTTAAATAATTAAAACACTGTATTAACAAAAGATGATTTATGGTTAGATAATTTATACAATTTATTCTGATATGATGAACACTTGTAAGAGCAATAATCCTCTTGAAATAGTTGCATGCATACACAAGACATCCACCTTACTCATTGGTGTCTTTACATAATGTGTACTATTACAAGGTAACATAATAGTGAAATATACTCAGCACTATAAACAGTTCTGCTCAAATGACATTCAGACTAACGAGGTGGATTGTTTCATCATTTGTTCAGAATTTTACATGAAGACTTGCTTTTTCTCTTATGACTCTCTAAAATGAAGACTAATACACAGTAACTGTTTAATAAATGTTGATTTCCTTGCACATGCCCAAGAAGACAATGTGTATAAAGAAAATGCCATTACTTTGTTTGGAAACACATATTTTCATTGTGTCATTTTGTGATTTTTATGTTTAAAACATTTGCAGAAATCTAAGAGATGGAGTTAGTTCCATGACTGATGTTTACTTAAAATTTTCCTATAGTATAATTACCCAGAATTATCTTTTTGTGTAAAAATTAGGATGTTAGATTTTTCTAGTGGATGATTTTGATGTTCAATTTTGCACCAGGATGCTTAATCATGGCCAAATTTGTAGGCTATTTCCAAAGACTTCCATTCATAAATAGTGGAAGTCTATTAAAAGTGAAAGCAGCTAAGGAGTGATATGCGCTCTGAAGCTAAAGGAAATCACCACACTTTGTCAAGGACATTCTAAGGATGAAGTATTGTGGTTTAATAGTGTGATTTCCTTTAGAAATTATTTCATATTCTGCACTGAAACAAACAAATTAAATATGTAAGGTACAAAATTTTAAAAGTTTTATTCCTGGTACTATAAAAGTAATGTAGCCTTGAGCATGAATTATGTAGCCATTTGATCTCTGCACTCTATGAATTCTTTTACATAAAAGAAATTAGCTATAGAGTCTCCCACACTTTAGGAAAAACAGTATTATATCCTTTAAAAGAACAATTTTCTCTTCAAGACAAGCTCCCATGAATAGTAGATAAATAATATACCTAACTTTTTAGAGACCAATGGCAGTAACTGCTCATTCAAAGACATTGTAGAATGCATACAGGTCATTAAAGGAAAATTCACACATATAATACTTTTCAGATAGGTGTATAAAAAATTGGTACAAAATGGCATCTTTCAAACGTATGCTCTCTATGGCAAAAAAAAAAAAAAGAGTCAGTTTCAAAGTGTTCAGTGTTCATTCAAATTTAGAACAGGCTATTGGGGAAACTTCTGTTAACAATTATGTATTTACTCCCTTCACATTAATACTTGGTAAACATAGAAATGGATCTTCCTCAATGTCTCACATAACTGACTTCTCTCATCGCTATTCTCAGTGTTTCAAAGTATGCTACATAAATTCATAAAGACCTAGTACTTTCAACTACAATGGGATAAACATATTGTCCTGGATATATTTCATTTAAATTAAATTTTCAAAGGAAATATGGTTTTCACTTCACTGCTAAACATAATTTCCACTACTTTTGAGAGCTTATATGGTTATTTAAGCATAAAGCAAAAGCACTGAATGAATTTCTGCTTTTTTTTTCTGGAATTCAGTACCTCAGGGAGAGTGGTCTTATTTTCTAGTGGACTTGAAAGCATAATGCTCTAAATTATGATTAGTACTTAAATCAGTTGATTTTTATATTAATGTAGGTATTGATTCACACCATATGCTGAAAGAAAAATCTGCAAAAGTCTATTTTGTATGTTTACCATTAAGATTTAATATAATTGGCAAGGCAGTGGTGGCCCACACCTTTAATCCCAGCACTCGGGAGGCAGACAGGAGGATCTCTGAGTTTTAGGGCAGTGTGGTCTACAAAGTGAGTTCCAAAACATTCTCCAAAGTTATGCAGCAAAACCCTGTCTCAAAAACATGGAAAACATTTAATATAATTGGAGCAGTTGTGACTTTCTAGAGTACTCTCCATTTGCAGCAAAGAAAGGAACTTATTTGATGGGGGGGGGGTGAGTACTACATTGATATGTGTGGATGTGATAAGTATTTTAAAGACAGAAATTATGCAAGAACAGGAAAACATTACTTTATAGTTTTATCTGAGACCTATAACCTCTCCACCAGTTGTGTAGTTTATAGTACCAGGCAAGAGTTTTCTCCTATTGAATGAGTTTGAAGTGAAATTAGACAGTTCTTTGCTTGCACTGAATCTATTGTGTCATTGGAGATATCTTTCCACTTCAATCATGGTTGTGTTTTGTAGACTGTACAGTTGGTTAGGATTATTGATTTTTTTTCCCTTGGCAGTTTACATATTATGTTCTGAGAGCTGATATCCAGTTTCATGGGAAGAGGCATCCAGAACAGTTACTACTGAATTCCTCCAAAATCTGTGTCAAAAGTTTGTGGTATCATCATAATACCTTCACCAATAGTGTCATACTGACAAGTTCTGCAAGACAACCAATGGCAATGTTGACAGCCCTTATTATTTGTAACTGGTTAAAATACACATAATATGAGATTATGAGGTGTCCAACCACAACTGATACATATACAGTGCAGTGCCTACATTTATGGGTCAAGGAAAATCACAGAAGACATTCCAGGAAGACCGAAAGATCCAGAGGCTCTCTGTGTTCTTGTTGTTTTTTTTTTGTGATATTACTGCCTGCTTGAGTTCCTGCCTTCCTGACTGAAACCTAGAATTGAAATAGAAATAATCCTAATCCCCTAGGTTGCATTTTATCAGGATATTTGCCACAGTAAAACGAATTATGCTAAAATACCCATACAGTACTAATGAGTATATATGTATGTATGTATGTGTGTATGTGTGTGTGTGTGTATGTATGTGTGTGTGTGTGTATGTGTGTGTACAGAGCTGTTTTTATGTACAATAATAGGTCACAAACACTATTTAACATGATACTTCCTCATAATAAAATATCATTGTATTAAATATAAAAACATAGATATTTTAAATAAAAATACAGAATAATGTTAGCATCAAATTTTGAACTGGAAATTGGCTTTGCCTATATGCTTATCCTCATCTACTACTGATCCTGTTTGCAGTACCCTTGACTTTCATCTAAATACCTGGAGAAGTTAGTGTATTGATTCTCAAATCTTTTGTCAGGATGGCCCTTCTGATATACACTTAAATATAGGCTGCTCTAATATCAATCTCTTCTACAAATTCCTCAAAGGAGCTTTTACTTTTCAAAATGAAGCAGAGTTGACATTGAGAATGATAGGAAATCTCCATCCCTATCTAGAGAATTTCACAAGTCATCTTCATTATGTACAGTTTGATTATATATTATTAACGCTTTAGATGGAAACATCTAGACAGTTTCTTGGAAAGAAAATTGAATTATAATTTAGCTATCTCCTTCTTATACAAGTGATTTGAATAAAAACTATCAATGTTTTTGCATATAGACTTAAGGTCAGGAAATATTAATTTATTCAATGAATATCTGTATGTCAGCTTCATGTTAAAATGTACTTATGACACCTAAATTGACTCCAGTTAATAATTAATTTTTTAAGTGGACTTTATCATTCTTCTAAACATCCTTGTATTAATACACATAAACTGAATACAAATTAATCAATTAACAAATGAGATATTTTGGAAATGTTTCTTAATGTTAAAAAATTAACATTTACATTAAAATCTTAATAATTAAATTGTGAATATCAAATTAAATGAAAGAAATACAACCTTTAAAATATTAATAGATTTTTTGAAAAATTTTCTGGTTGATTTAAAGAGTACTCAAGTCTTTCTGTTGTGAAATGTATTTGAAGATACAACAGCGATATGCAGAGGTCAGTGGTTAGCTTAAGGAAGTTGGCTCTTTTCTTCCACCATGTGAGTTGCAGGGATCTAATTCCCCATTCTGCCTTCTCAGAGGTAACTGATTTTTCTTTTGTGATTTCTTGCCATGAATATTCTTACAGGGTACGTTTTTTGACTTTCACATTGAAAATACTTCTGGTATTTTGTTGCATCTTTGTGTACATTTTGTCATTTTTATGTAATTTTACACATTTCATATTTCATCTACATCTCATTTTCATCAATAAATTATTTGCAAAAAATACATACTTGTCAATAAACTCATGTGTATATTTATATAAAAATGTCTTTGAGAGCTCAGCAGGTAGAGGCAGTTCTTTTCAGGTCTGAGTACCTGAACTTCATCACTGTATCTTTTGTGATAGAAGAAGAGAAGTGAGTCCAACAAGTTGTGCTATGACTTCATCATGTGTGTCATAAGATATGCAAAAGCACACAAGTGTACATACAAACAATAAATAAAGTTTATTTTATATATGACTAAAATTCTGAAATGTGGAATAGATCATTAATGAAGATTTTGAATTTGGGCCTAAGAGGACCTTAATGCCAAGCTGCTTTGTCTTCATCCAATACTAGTCAAACACTCACTTCACCAAGAACTGTTCCTTAGATTAAGGCTGGTTATTTCATCATAAGAAAGCCACTAAAATAATACAAGAAATCATGATTGAAGTCAGAACATTTCGTCAAGTGAAGGCCAGGCATCTGAAACTGTCTTAATTGTTTTGAGCTGTAGGTCCCTGACTTGGGCTTTTATTCTCGTAAGACTATGTTTTGAATTGCTTTTGCTGAAAATAGGTCACATAGGCTTTTCTGTACACTTAATCAAGAGATCATATTGAAACAAAGCCTTTGGAAAAATCACATAGAGTTCTGACATAAATTTTATATAAAAACTCAATATATTTCTCAAAATAATTTACCTACATATAGATAATTTGTATTTACATAAACTATTTTAATATTTTATATTTGTATGGATTATTCATATAATTGTATAAATTATGTAAATAGTCTATATTTGTTTAAATAATATACTCTTTTTAAATAAGAGTATGCATTGATATGATTGTATGTTCTTCAGAAATTAGAAATGCATTCTAACTATAGAGCAGATATAATTCTTGATCAGCTTCTAAAAAGATGCTTAATAGCTACTTTAATAAACAGAAATAGAAGTTAAGATATAAAATTGCCTGAACAGTCACTAGAGAACAGAAGGGAAAATACTGATTTGAATAGTAATTAATGTGTAGTTTGATCTATGAAATCAGATAGCCCCAGAACAAGTAATTAGTTTTAAAATGATGCTAAATTGCCTAATTTTTCACTTTGAGTTGCAAATCTATAGGTAGCATTCATGACAGAAGTCAATTACAGCTATAAGAAGTGAACGATGATTCATACAACTCAGAATCACACACTCCTGCATGAAGAAAGTTTACAGTGGAAGTGACATGATTTGGCACCTCTAAATAGTTTCTACTTCTCTGTCTAAATCCAGTAACTCATGTTCAGTATCAAGCAAAGGCTACTGAATGTCAAAATAACCAAACTAACCTTAGTAGATCTTATATATAGAATTGAATTTAGGGACATATAAAAATAACTAAACACTGTGAGTAAATATGAATTATTCTTGACACAAACAAACAATCCAACATGCAAACGTTCATTAAATTTGTAACGTATCACACTGTATTAACAGAATGGGTAACAATGGTGAGATGATGATCTGGTAGCTGCAAAAAAAAAAACATTTGATGAAACTCAATAATGATGCCATAATTTAAGCATTCTGCAAAACAACCTAGTGAAATATTAAAATAAATCACTATTAAAATAAAGCCATATATGAAGCACTTCTTTCTAGAAACATATTGAATAAAGACAAAGCTACATTACTAGAAGTATTATGGAGACCAGAGCTGCCATAGGAAATAACTATTTCTATATTTTAGAAAACACACTAATTAGATTATTTAGGAATATGAAAATAAATTACATGCAGATACAATTTAATTCTCTAGATAGCTTATGTTGAAACATTCCATCAGAAATACTGGCAAAGAAATATCATGCATTGCTGATAATATCGCTCCTCTCTTGGTGAGTCCAAAGTGTTGTACTTTGTTTCTTTTCTGAATTTTGTAACAAAAAAGCCCTATAACTATAAGTATGTAGTCTTCCTCTCCATCAGAAACTTGAAAAGATATAATATTATCTTAGGAAACAGGAGGTACAGAGCAAAAACCTTACAAAAATAAGAAATAATAGTAACAGCTGGCAGCCTGGACAGTCACTCAAGGTTCCTCTGTAACATATGGACATACATCTTCAGCCTGCAGGCCTAGAACAACTGACAGACTTTTCTGTGACCAAGATTTTGGAAGGATTGTCCCGCATTGTCTTGGCAAAGTTTGGCAGTCATTTCTTTTTGTGCTCTGCTTGTCCAATTTGGACAGCATACTATCAGCAGTCTAGGCAAGGGCAGTTTTTTGCCCAGTGGCTAACGTTTGCCACAAAGAAAGTAAACTCCATATGGAGTTTCTTTGATGCCCATCATCTTCTCTGAAGTAGCTTGGTGCTCTACTACTTGTATGGTGACATATCTTGCTGTCAAAAAAAAAGCTTATGTTATTAAAACATCTCAAATGTCATATTCTGTAGATATCTGAAGTGTTGAAAAACCACCTGTCTATCTAAAAATGTTTGCTTGACCTTAAAAAAGTACCTAACATGACTACAAGTTTGATGGTAATATGTGAATACTAACCTGAATTTCTTTATTATCCTAAATAGTTTGTAATAAAAGCCTTTGAGGACTTAAATTTACATTCATTGTTAAATGAGCTATATAGGTACAACACCTTGAACAAAATTAGAAATGTATGCACAGTAAGTTTGTAGCTCAAGTTTTCTCCAGTCCTGCCTGTCCCAAGGTCAGGACAAATCTCTCTCACCTGCCAGTTCTGCAGCCACTCAGACCCAACCCAGTAAACACACAGAGACTTATATTGCTTACAAACTGCATGGCCATGGCAGGCTTCTTGTTACCTAGTTCTTCTATCTTAAATTAACCCATTTCTATCAATCTATACCTTGCCACATGGCTCGTGGCTTACTGATACTTTACATCCTGCTCCTCATCGTGGTGGCTGGCAGCATGTCCTCCACTCTGCCTTCCTATTCCCCAATTCTCTCTGCTTGCCCTGCCTATACTTCCTTCCTGGCTAGTGGCCAATCAGTGTTTTATTTATCATTCAATCATAGCAATACATTCACAGTATAGAGAACATCCCACAACATAGGTTTAACAAAAATAAACTTAAATTAGTATCAATATGCAAAAATATCTTAAACAAGAGTAGAAACATGCAGTATAACAAAAATAACTTCAAATTGTATCAATATACAAAAATCCATACCAGTGTAAAGCATTTAACTATTAGTTGCTTTTTGGTTTAAATGTAGATTCAATAATTGACCCTTTTATGCTGTAATTTCTCTATCCCCCTTCTTTCTATTCAGAACAAGATATCTGAACCTAATCTCCATTCTTCAGCTTTTTCCCTGACCATTATAAATAACAACTTGTAACCAACCCTCCTAAATGATGACAAATATCCATAACCCACAGAATGACCAAAATTGCCCACCCCACCCCTTGTGAATTTGGGCATAATATTTTTAAAAGTTTGGGGGTATGGACATCTTTAGGGGCCCTGAAAAATTTGGGATAATTTTCAAGTCCTTGAAGAGCTATCTGTATCATTTGTCGTACAGTGTCTGTGTAGTGGGAAAGTGCAGGACTTGTCTCAATTCTTGGCTAGAATTATCTGTGATGCTAGACCACCTCACCTAGCCAACTTGAAATTGTCTTGAGCAGTTTGTAGTCTAAAGCCAATCTTTGGGTGCTGTTTGTCAGCTTAGTGGCATTTCACAATCTAGGTGGAATCATCATTGTGGGGCTCCATCTTCCTTTTGGAGATTTCAAAGGTCACTGTTAGGCATGGTCATGGTTCACTGCAGGAAACTTAAACATCTTAAATGTCATATGAAGCAGATCTTGAAGAGGTTAAAGGACTATAATTTGTTATCTATTTCCAGAATATAAAAACTTAATTCCTAGTTACCTGATAAAGACTCAAATTTGAAATAATGTACAGGAAGCTAGATGAAGCCTTTTTCTAGAATTAGTTAGTATAGTTTATGACCATTAATATCATGACAAAAAGTATATATATATATATATATATATATTAATTTTTTTAATTTTGAGATAATATTTGTGCGTTAAGTGGGTCCTGTGCTCAGTGCATGAGTTGGCTATTTGAAACCTGGGGCTTATGCAGGGACGCTTGGCTCAGCCTGGGAGGAGGGGACTGGACCTGCTTGGACTGAGTCTACCATGTTGATCTCAATCCTTGGGGGAGTCTTTGCCCTGGAGGAGATGGGAATGGGGGATGGGCTGGGGAGAAGGGGAGGGGGCGGGAGGGGGGAGAACAAGGGAATCTGCGGTTGATATGTAGAATTAAATTATATTGTAAAATAAAATTAAAATAAAAAGAAAAGTTTTAAAGAATCAAAACCAAACAATATGAAGTTAGTGGCAATAGAATAGGTCCTTAATTTTGGGTTTTCTGCTGTCCCAAATCAGGTGGCACTTCTGACATGAGACGGAGATTTTGGATTTTCCTTGGGGTTGAGGTTTAGAGAAATAGAGTTCAACGCTCCAATTCCAAAGCCAACTTCAATTTTTAATTGACTTGCAACTACAAAAAGATGAATTACATTATATGTCTTTAGAGAAAAAAGGTGAATGCATACCATATGCGACTATCACTTCCTTAAATTTCCTCAAGTGGAACATTTCCACAGGAAACCAGTGAGCTCTTCCATAACCTTGGAGATACCTATCATTTGGTGGTTGTTCGTGGTTGTTCCTGTATGGTGGACTGCGTAAAATGAGATTGGTCTTTAGAAAACCTTGGGCTTTTTCTCTCTAATTTCATAATGTAATGGTGAGGTTGATTCTCCTGTAAATTCCTCTGTTTTGTTGTCCGAATATCTCTGTTATTTGTTTTAATAAGCTTTTCTAAGCCTTGTAACTTATCATTCAAAATTGCATTTTTTAGTAATTAGTTGTAGGGTTTGCATATTTTCAATAGTAAACTTTTCTAAGGTCTGTATCATGTCAATCAATTTCCTGTATTTGGCACTGATATCAACCAACTTTTTTAGGGATAAACAAGAATTAGCAAACCAATAATGATTGTAATTGAAATTATGTAAATCTCTGCTAAGTTAATTATCCCCTCATTTAATTGTTCTGTTTTCAAACTATCCATTGTGTAATCATACAGAGACCTAACTCCTCCACTGTAGAATTGTTTCCCATTTTAATGTGGGAAACAATTTTTTTAAAAGAACCCCCCACACACACTTTAAGAATTCCCAGTTGTCTCACCAAATCTCCTGACGATTATGGTGAAGTGCGAGTCTGGCTGTCACTGCATAGGAGAGGTTGGCAGAGAACACAAATGGTACACAGCCTGGCTGAGGGCAGCTGCACCTGCCGGCATGTAGCTATGAGCTGAGAGTATGTGGTGGCTGCAACAACAATAGAAGCCTGAGCAGGTGTAAAGGTAGCTACCCTAGTGTGGCAGCAACCGGAGGAGAGGACCCAAGGGAAGCCCACAACCCACAAAGAGAAGAAGCCAGCTGTCTGAAAAATGAACACAGGGGATTGTGTGGAAGAAGCATGTGTGACAGGAGCTGCCTAAAGGCAGAGCCAGCCAGTTATGGCTGGGTAAATCCAGCAGCATTTAGAACCCAGGGTCCTCTGGAGTTTGAAGTCTATAGAGTTTGGGTGGCAGCCAGAGACTGTTGTAGAGAGGCTGTAAAAGAAAAATCCCAGACTTGCTCAAAGGGCTTGGAGAAAGAAAGGGAAAGTCAGCCACTGGTTGTGATATGGCAGGTGGTTGCCCGTGGCTACAAACCCAGCAGCAAGCACCTATCTTGTGAATCTGTGCCCCAAGTTGGATGCCAGGTGTAGTGTTTATATAATTATTCTTATATCAATAAAAAACAAGAATTAGGTGTCAGGGTAAGAACGTGAAAGATCAGAGGATCAGGGGAGCAGCCATCAGTTACCTCTTACCTCTTCCATTCCTTCCTCCAAGAGGGCTGAGATTCTCTCCACGCCTGCCTTACTATTTCCTGTCTCCCATCTTTCTACAGTCCTCCAAACTTCTAAGGTTAATTTTGTTCAGCTGGGGGCTAGCTCTGCCCTTTTACTCCAAGCAAGCTTTATTTGTCAGAACACAATCAAAATACCACACAACAGGTATCCATTTAGTAACCTATCCATTTCTTTCAGTTTTTCCAATTTTATAGAGTATAGGTTTTTTATTAAGTATGATGAAATATTTCTTTGGATTTCCTCTGTGCCTGTTGTTATGTCCCTAATTTTGTTCCTGATTTTATTAGTTTGGATAAGTTCTCTGTCTTGCTTAGTTTGGAAAAGGGTTTGCCTATCTTCTTGATTTTCTCAAAGAGCGATCTCTTTGTTTCATTCATTTTTATATTGTTCTCTTTGTTTCTATTTTATTGATTTTTGCTCTCAGTTGATTGTTTAGATTCTTCTGTCATACAATATATTTCAACCACAATTTTCCCTCCTTCCAAAACTCCTCTCTGCCTTTCCATGCCCCTTCCTCCCCAAATCCACTTCCCCTCCATTTCATCTTCAGAAAAGAGCAGGCCTCCAGGAGATGAAGGCCAAACAGAACGAAGCAAGGTACAATAAGACAAGGCAAAACCCTCATACAGAGGCTGGACAAGGCAAGCCAATAGGAGGAAGAATCCTAAGAAAAGACAAAAGTGTCATACTAACACCTTCTCTCACTGCTAGGTGTCCCACTAATTGTCCCAAGGTGACAGTCTTGAGTAGACCCCTATACAACCCATGCTTGCTGCTTCAGTCTCTGTGAGGCCATATGAGCCCTGATTTGTAGATTTGATGGGACAAGTTCCCCCTGTGTCTTCCATCCATTCTGACTCCTACAGTCTTTCTTCTACCTTTTCCTTGGCATTCTCCTATCTCTGAAAGGAGAAACCCAATGGAGGTGTCCAATTTAGACTATTTCTCTTCATAATATCTGGGTGTAGGTTTCTATATATGCTCCCATCTGCTGATGATGGAAGCCTCTCAGGTGATGAGTAAACAGTTCTCCAATCTATGATTAGAGCAGAGAATCATTAGGAATCATTTCATTGACATGTTTTTTTTTCTTTTTGGTCATCTGTGTTTGAGTCTACTCTATGTCTCTGGTCTATCCATTCCCTGGTTCCCATCCTAGAGCTGGGAGTCCCTTTGCCCTGTGGGCCTCAAGTTAAACTAAATATTGGTTGGTCACTCCCATACGTTTTGCTGCCACCAATGACCCCGCTCATCTTGCAGGCAAGATAGGTTGCAGGAGGAAGCATTTGTGTCCTTGTTTCTCTTTCTGTAATCTGCAGAGTACCTTCTCCAGCCAAAAGACTATAATATAGAGATGAAGGCTCCATACAGGCGCCAGCTTGACTTTCTACATTTAAGGAGCTGTGTGGGTAATAGAGAGCTGTGGTTAGTTTTTAAAGAGTAACCTTCTGTACTAGCATCATCCTGGGATCATTAGAGATTTGTATAGGGCTCCCTAGGCCAACAACTCACCTGAATATAACACAGTACCACCATTGGAAACATTTTCTGGCTACAAATAATTCTGGCTACAATTAAGAACCTGGATTCTCCATTACTAGGAGTCCACACAATGGTTACCATCATAGATTCCAGGAATTTTCCACTGCACTAGTTTTCCACTCCAATCCCAACGTTCCCCAATTTCACCTGTCTCTCCCCAAATTCTCTCCCTATGTCCCTTCCCCACACACACCTGAGATTTTACTTTTAAATGTTATTTTGTCTGTTGTTTCGTAATTTCATAGCATTTTAGTATTTTTTTCTGTGTAATTTTTTGTTTTATTTTCATTTCAACTTAGAAATGTTGATAGAGTATCTTAATAATAAAAATCTGCTTATCGTCTAACCAGATTCCTTGATTGTTAACACATTTGCTTTATATTTACTCAGTGTGCATACACATTATTTTTCACATGTACTGTTTAAGGATGGGACTGGCAGGTCTCTTCTTGGATCTGGTTAGGAATTCATATAGTGTATCACTTTACATATAAAACTTTTAGGAATAAAATCAGCTTTTAAAGATTAAAGAAAAAATGCCTGAATTGAGGCAAATCTATTGGGTTAAGAAGCTTCTTAAGTAGTGAGGTTATAGAAGTAAAGGCAGTTTGATGGATAAACTCATTCAAAGATTGGCCTTCATAATTTTAATATGAGTTATATGTAATTAATATGAATTTGTAAAAATCAGACTGACAGGAATATCATACTTTGCTTTCATTGTACAGATAAGTGATTCTGAGTAGAAAGAAGAGTTTCTATAGTAAATGATACAGTGTCCCCTCTTGCAGCTGGGAAGTTGAATTGGGAAAACAATGAAGAACAGAAGTAGGTGCATTTCTGGGAAGGCAGCCTGCCATGGTGGCTGGCAAACATGGTTTGTTGGGGGAGGGGGGAGGGGGCAAAGAAAGAGAGAAAGGAGAGCGTGACCAGGTACAACAGAAAGTTCTAGCAGTAAAACTTAGCAGTGATTTCTTCATTGAATCCTGGCCTCATGGACAGAGATACTTTTATCAATTAAAATGTTAATGTTACTGGTCATGAAATAATAGTTCTGCATTTCTGTGCAGTGTTACTATGTCAATTTTAATAAATCTTATTTACCATTACAATTTTCTCTCTAGAAGAACATTAGTTAAACAAAGGTAAGCATCACTAAGGAAGTGCTCTCCACACTTCACCACCTGAAGATAATCACATTCCAGATTTTTTTCTTGTAAATTAAGTAAACAAAAGAGTAGCTTATTGGTTGGTATGAGTAAAATATTGGTATCAGTGAAGATTTCAGGAACTCATTTGATGCTCAAACCCACAGTTGTATAAGACCCTTTCATAAAATACCATAATATTTATTTGTTAACTATACACATCTTTTCCTCATACTCCAAGTCATCTCTAGATTGCTTATATTATCTAATAAACTGTAATTACTGTTTTAATTCTTGTTATGATATATTATTTGGGGAATAACACAAGAAAGACAATATGATCAATATGAACACAATTTTCTCCTTTTAATACTTTTTACTCCATTCTTGGTTGAATTTATTCATGTGAGAAAATGTGTATAAACGGCCATGTACAAATGTGTATAAGCAGACACATACAATGTGCCCTTAGCATATTTATATATAATTAAGGTAAATTTAACTGTAAAGAGGGTAAAAATTTTAAGAAATGGCAGGAAACTGAAGTAGCAACAGCAGTCTGGAGTTAGTGTGTGTTGGGGACCTAATGGTTTCCTTAAATGCTCATGTTTCTCTGTCTCCTGAATTGCTCATGGACATTTTTCTGTGTCTGAGTCCCTTTTTTGAATTCTTTCCAACCTTAAAAAATTGTTATAGATTTGTATAATTTGGCATTTTGTAAAGTCACTATCCAACCTGTCTGTTTCTTTGGAGACAGAATCTCACTATGGAGCTCTGGTTGTCCTAGCACTTCATATATGGACCAAAGTGGCCATGAGCTCACAGATCCACTTGCTTCTGCCTCCATGATGTAAAGAATTAAAGGTATTTATCTTCATGTCCAGTTGAGCTTTCAATCTTAATTCTTCATATCCTGACATAGAAGAAAAAGGATGTTGAAGGGTATTTCTTTCTTTTAATGAAATAGAATGTGTTTTCTGCATGACACATATTGATGCATTTTTTTTCTTTTATTTAAAATAGTTTTTTCATACAATATATTCTGATTATGGTTTGCCTTCCCACAACTACTCTGTGATCCTTGTCACTTCAACTATCATCCAAATATACCTCCTTAGAAAATAGTTACATAAAGAATAATAAATAAAATAAAGTAAAGCAAAAATAAAAAAACACAATAGGACAAAAAATAGACAAACAGAAGAAAAAGAGCCGAAGAAAGAAAAAGTGTACACAAAAGCTTGTACAAACAGAAATTCCATAATAACACAAAACTAGAGGCCATAATATATACCCAAAGGACATCTAAAGTTAAAAAAAATCCCATGACATAACATCATAACCAAAGGACCACCAAAGATGCTATTGAATTCATTTTGTGTAAGGCTTCTACTTCTTAGTGTGGGGTCTGCAGTTAAGACTGATTTGTATATTCAGTTAGACTCTGTTGGAAAAATCTAATATTTTTCATTTCAGAGCCATTATTAGAGATAGCTTCTGATTTAGGGATTATGGCTTGTGTCCACTTATCTCAGCACTGGTACTCCCATCTGTCAGAGATCCATGCGGGTCTTGTTCATCCTGCTGCTGTCTCTGTGAGTTCATATGTATGTGGGTGATGCTCTGCTTGGAGGGTGATGCTCGGTTTTCTTCGTGCCTACTGGCTCTTACAACATTTCTACCTCTTTTTCTACAGTGTTCCTTCCATGGGCCATGAGGGAAGGGATTGGATGGAGATATCCAATATAAGACTGAATCTTCCAAGGTTTCTCACTCTTGGCACATTGACTGTGGGTTTTTCTATTTGTTCTGCAGGAGGAAACTCCACCTATAATGGCTAATGAAGGCACTGATCTGAATACAGCAGAAGGTCATTAGGAGCCATTTTATCACTATGTTTTTTTTTAGCAGACAGGAATATTTGGTTTTCCCCTAAGTCACTGACCTATGTTGTGTGATATTTTGTTTGTATTATGACCAATACAGCTTGTTTGGAGTGAGAGAAAAGAGCTAGCCACTAGTTAAGCACAGAGGTAAGGAGGTCTGCACAGAGAGGAACGGGAAGTCATAAGGCAGAGTGGAAACAGGATATCAGCTCTTTTGGGTTGAAGGAATGGAAGAAGAAGTTAGCCACTGTGGCTGCTCTCCTGCTTCTCTGATCTTTCAGGTTTTACCCTGATATCTTACTCCTAGTTTTTTTTTTTTTTTTTTAATAAGATAAATTAGATTTATGCTTTAGACCTATCTGGTCTCAAGTACCACCTGAGCTGTGTTAGGGATGGATTTCACCTCATAAATTGGGCCTTAAATTTAATTATGTATTGGTTGGATTACTTCCATATGCTATTTTCCATTACTACACCAGCACATTTTGCAGGCACAGGTAATCACTGCAGAAAAGAGTTTTTATCTTGGTTGTTATTTACCCCCTTGATAACATACAGTGTACTGTTCAATACCAAAAGCACTACTCATAGGTATATGTACCTATACCTATGAGTATTTTTATTATTTTACTATATTATTTTTATATTTATCATATTATTTATATAAGTAGGTACCAATTGATCTTTTCCATGTTCTTTGAGTGTGCAATCAGTTGTTTAAGTGTTGTCTCAAGCTATCAGATCTCACCATCAGTTTGTGGAGAGCAACAAATAGCCTTGGAAATAGAGTTGTTTTGGTTTTCCATGGGACACTCTGGCCTAGAATTTGATTAGATATTAAAATTTCCATCTTAATTTTTTATATTTATAATTCTAGGACACATTTATATGCTAACCAGGACAAGGAGAAAATTGTAAGTAAACTATATTTGAAATTAAAGTATTATAACACATGATAACATTAAATTTGATATATTGTTAGTCAAATATGATAAACATTATAGTTATCATTATAATAAATGTCAATGAACTGTTTCCATGAAGCATGCAAGCTTTTGTGTACTTGAAATCATTTGGTCTAAATACAGCTTTATAAGAGAAATTATAACTATCATTCTGATTACTTAGAAGTTAAAATGAGATATGTATGAGACATATAGTTAGAATGCTGACATAATTTTTCCAGTTATTTATCAGAAATTGAGAGAAGAATGTGTAAATAGTTAGCAATGTAGGTAGCAATTGTGATCTTGATTGAAAACTTGAAGTTCTTAATAGTTTTGCTTCTGAATTTTCAATTGTTGAGTTCTAACAAAAAAAAAACTTTCTGTACTACACATGTCACAGAAGTTACAATTCAACTACAACCATCAGTCCTGTAATACTGTTCTTATTATTCATTCAATCTAAAGGTAGCATAGATCAAATACTGGAAAGCTTTGAAATATATAGAGATTGATAAAAAGTAATTTATTTAATAAAATTTGATATACATGCATGTTGTGGGGAATGCAGAAATCTAATTTATCAGTTTAACATTGTCCATGAAATTATCAGTCTTGTAAATGATGTGAATTATTCATGAGTGGAATAAGTGTATCTGTTACTTCTCATGAGAGAAAGAAATATCAAGCATTGACTATATAAAGTCACAATTTAATGTAGCCCATTAGTGAACTATCACAGAAATTTGACTACCAAATTCTCAACTAATATTGTCTCTTTGGGGTATGATACAAAAATTACACTAAACTTAACAAATATTTTTTTACATTTACATATTTTAGATCTACTTGTTTGTTTGAAACAGTTGTTTTTAGGTAGACTCTCACTATGTTATCATGGTAAGACTGGAAATCTATTTCAGCCAGGCCTAAAACTCACAGAGATACAACTGCCTCTGCCTCCAAAGTACTGGGATTAAAGATGTGCAGTAACATAACTAGTGAATTTAGATTTTTTAAATTATATGACATGTAAGTCTAAATCCTGTCTACAAAACACTTGAGAATTTGAAATAGAATCATATTTATTTACCTGGATAACTTTAATGTCTCCTATGTCCCATAAAATTCAATTCAAAGTAAGAACAGCAGAATTCAGGACTATACAAAGAATGACTAAAATCTGGAAATACTGTTTATGAATGAGTTTTTAGGATGTGGTCTACATCAGTTGAAGAGAAACCGCTGAACAATAATTCCACCTGGATGATGAGTATATTAAAGGATTGTCACACTTAGATAATTTATGTGGTATGGAAACATTGTTTTCTCTAAACTCTGTCAAATGTTTTCTATTTCATCTCTCATAGTATAACAAAGTTACACATTCTGAAAATATTGTTTCTGGGAAAGTAGATAAGTGCATGAAAACTTCTGATAGCTCATACAAATGTCCACCTGAAAGTTTTAATGGTTCAACACGGTTCATGTCTTCCTGGATTTATGTCAAAAATGAAGCTCAAAAGAATATGTGAAGACACTTTAAGGATCAGTGAGTTAAACAACTCAAAGGGATTCACATGATTTGGATATTCATAAAGATGTGTGATTCTTATAAAAATCAGATGCCTAATAATAAATTCAGGAATGGCTTATACTTAGACTAAGTAATGTCAGACTAAAGAATAAAATATAGCCTCAAACGTTTCCTTCACTTCTAAAAATATTGTTATTCATACTATGTAAATATCTTGCAGCAACCCTTATTTAGAGTACTAGGTGTTTGTTAAAAATGGATGATCCACTGAAAATACAAGTACACATTTTTTTAGAAAGCTATTCCTTGAAAAATAAAAATAATAACATTTCACAAATGACCTAATTTGGAAATATTTTAGTTACTATATAAAAATAATATTTAATTTTATTTATCATTTCACAGAGATATAAACAAAAATGCATTCTTTAAAATTAAATATTATACATAGTAGGGTGAAAGAAAATAAATGATATGCTTATAAATATATATATATTATGATATATAACACGCTGTGCTACATTTACTTTATAAAACCTAATTTTAGTAAATAAATGAGATCAGTTTTTCCTCTGTACATGTTTAAAGATAAATCCATTGAAGGGTTTGGTTTAGTGTGGGAAAACAAATGAATTCAATTACATTCATTCTGCACTTAAATTCACAGTAATATCACTAAAACATTAATTTCGGATGTTACTGTTTTATGTATATTGGTTACAGAGCACTTGATCCTTTCAATCCTGACAAAGCAAAGCATACTTGTTGGGCAGGCTTCCTGATTCTGCATTTGTACTCATGGTTATCTAGACCTTGACAGACTGCCAGAGCTCCTAAGTGACAAAAACGTATTTCACATACTGTGTTGATTGTATTTCTAGGACATTTAATTCTGACTTTAAGAAACCCTAAGCTGTACCTAGTTATCTATCCACTGTTTTCACAAACTAAAGTATGTATTAGAAATAAGCTTTCAAACCTTCAGAATCCTCAGACTACTGGCAGGTGGAATTGCTGATTGAGCATAAATGTTCTGAAGGAGTAATTGGTAAATAGATGGTGCATGTTGAGGATTATCACCAATACATGATTTCAGTTTAGCAAATACTGTGATAACTCAATCAAACTTTAAATTATCCTTCTAGAAGAGCCTTCACACACTTCCATTAAACATGACTTAGTGATAATTAGTTTAAAAATAAAAATCACCAGGACACATAATTCTTATTTATCACATGAAATCATTCATCACAATAAATTCTATTAACATGAGTTTCAAAATTAATTACATTCATGTATGTGGTTGATCAGTTAAGGATGGAGTACTTGCTGCTTTTACAAAGGATGAAGTTCAGTTTCCAGATTTAAAGTAAGGTGGCTCACAACTGCCTGCAACTTCATTTCCTGAGGAACTGATTCCAACCTCTCAACTAACAGGTACCTGCACAGACATGAGCATATGAGCACACACACACACACACACACACACACACACACACACACACACACACACACATACACACCTCATGCATGTGGGGAGAATAATAATAATTCTTAAAAGTATTAATAAAAATGTATCATTTATATCATTGAATATTGTGTTCTATGATGTTCAGTCCTAAGATATTGTGAGATTCAGTCATTGAAGCATGTGTTTACCCACAGGCAATTATATCAGGATTTTAAAAGGTTACTCAGAAAAATACATAAATTATTTTATACCTATCATCTACTAAATGTACAAAAATGTGTTTGATAATATGTGAGACAGAGAAAGAAGGTGTGAGCAGGACATATAGACCAAAGTGTAATAAATCACAGTTAAATAGAGGCAACAAAATCTATTAAGCTATGGCAACAATGCATATCTAGCTCTTTATATATAACGGTGATATACTATGTATATAAGAAATCCAGAAGACAATGTTTTGTGTGTTTTTACTGGAACAAACAAACAAAATAGGTGTTTAAGCAGATAGAAATTCTGGATCTTATAATATATAATACAGTATATATAAGTATCAAAACATTACACAGTAGCTCATACATTTCTGTAATAGTATACTATAGTTGTACTTTCTAGTCAGGACCACCAGCCCACAAATAATGACATGGAGTCTTCTTATTAAGTATGATAGCTTTTCCATTAGCTTAGGCCTGTCCCCAACTAGCTCTTATAAGTTAATAATGCATATTTTTAATTCTACATTTTGTGTCACCCACATTTGACACATAATGTAGCAAGGTTTCTTGTCAGACTATCATTTGTGGGACTGCCAACTCCTCAGTAACAACATGGAGACTTAATATTAATTATGAAACGGCCTTTAGCTTAGGCTTGTCCTCAACTAGCTCTTATAACTTAATTAACCTATATTTTTTTAAATCTATGTTTTGTCCAATGGCTTAATTACCTCTTCTCTGTAACACATGGCTGATCTCTTCAGTGTCTCTCTGGCATCTCCCTGCCTCTTTTCTTCCCAGAGTTCTCTTTCTCAAACAATTCCAGCCATTCTCTCTTTTCTAGCTGTTGACCATTTAGCTATTTATTAAACCAATCAGAAGGTGCCTTAGGTAGAGATATATATTTACAGTATAAACAAATATTCCACAACATTTCCCCCTTTTTGTCTAATTAAAAAGGGGAAGTTTTAACTCTAACACAGTCAAGTTATATACAATAAAAACAATTATCAGATAAGAATTACATTTACAATGTCCAGTCCTTTTGCATTTGGCAAATTCAGAGAAAATACTCCATTATCTATCCTATCTTAGTGAGTCCAAAGTTTTGCAACCATTTTACTTTCTATCCTAACTTATATTAACAACCCAAAACTACTTTTTTAGTCCTCAAAACATTTTCTTAGATATACAACTTAAGCTTTTTTTATTTCTCGATCTTATAAACTTTACATTTCTTATGTAAGTTTATTTTCTGAATGAAAAACTGTAAAACTATAACTACCTATTCTTCAACCCAATCAGAGACTTGAAAAGGATATAATATTAACTGAGTAAACAGAAAGTGCAGAGCAAGCACATTCTAAAACTATAGAAATGAAAAAAACAGCTGGCTGCCTGAAAAGTCACCCAAGCTCCCTCGGCAATGTTGGGGCATCCATCTTTGGCCTACAGGCCTAGAATATCTGGGAGACTTTTGTGTGAAGCAGGCCTTTTGAAGGACTGTCCTGCTTTATTTTGGCAAAGTACAGCAGTCACCTTCTTTTGTGTCCTGCTTGTCTAATTTGGACAGTATACTGTCAGCAGTTGAGGGATGGCAGTTTCTTGCCCAGTGGTTAACTTTTGCATAAGGAAAGAAAATTCCATTTGGAGATTCTTTGATACCCATTATCTTCTCTGAAGTAAATTGGTGTTGCCAGTAGCAGACATATCTCATTGACATGAAAAGTCTTATGTAACTAAAACACCTTAAATACCATATTCTGTAGATCTCTGAAGTATTTGAAGACCATCTACTTGTCTAAAATATATCTTTGAACACAAAAACAATACTAACCTGCCCACAAGTTGATTGTTAGATGACTAAGTACTAACCAGTATTTCTTTATTATCCTAGTTTGTAATAATAACTTTCAAGGACTAGAATATTATATTATATTTTTAAATGAGCTACATAGCTACAATATTTTAATCACGAGTAGAAACATATACACAGTATGACAAAAAAGCCTTAAATTTGTATGAATATACCAAAATCCATACCAGTGTAAAGTATTTAAGATGGTACCTATTTATTTTATCATTCCTATACCCTGTTTTTCTTTACAGAAAGAGATCCTTGAATCCAACCTGCTTTGTTTAGCTTTTTCCTGAACATGACCAGCAACAACTTGCAACCTACCCCCCCAAATGATGACAAACATTTATGACATTTTTGGTTTTAGGGTTTTCTTTGCTGATGAATCTATTTCCTCTATTTTGTCATCCATGCCAAAGATTCTCTCTTCTATGTCTTGTAATCTGTTGGTTATGATTGCATATGTACTTCCTGTTCATTTATTCAGATTTTCTATTTTCAGCATTCCCTCGGTTTGTGTCTTCTTCATTGTTTCTATTTCAATTTTCGGGTTTTGAACTGTTTCCTGCACATGTTTCATTTTCTTGCTTTTCTTGTCTTTCTTTAAGGTATTTATTGATTTCTTCCATTTTTTGTTGTTGTTTTGTTTGTCTTTTCCTCAAATTCTTTAAGGAAATTCTTCATTTCCTCTTTAAAATCCTCCTTCAAACATTTATAGCCCAGCAAATTAACAAAAAAACT